>BQNB010052471.1:0-40477 GCA_026074375.1 Tanacetum coccineum
TACGCTAATCCGTCAAGAAATATGCAGCGTACATGGGTTGAAAGGTGTGAAACTCAACGTCGAAAAAATAAAGAAATACGAGACCGAGATGTGCATCTTAGTCTTCAACGAAACCTTATGGAGCATATTTGGCAAGAAGTTGAACACGAAGATGAAGACTTTTAGTCGTCGGGGCGTATGTTTTTTTATTTCCGTATGTTTTTTAATTCCGTATGTTTTTTAAAAGTATTGTAATGTGTAATATTGTTTAATGAAATATTTTAGTTTGTTTAAGGGGGTGTTATGAAAAAGCTGAAAAAGTGGTGTTATAACTCAAGTTATGGTTACCTGGGTTTTTTTGGATGTGAATGTGAATGTGAAAAAGCTATTGGTGTTAAAGCTGACGTGGCAGTCAAAAAATGGTGTTATGGTGTTACGACACCTGGGGCTCTAAGCAAACTCCAACACTTTCGAACTCCTCGACTCGCTTACATAGTATAGATATAGAAATCACCTACATATACAAATAAACAAAAAGTAAAAAATGTAAAATCACACAAGCTCGCTAAAGCTAGCGTCGAAACTAAACTTGAGCTCGACTAGACTTAGATAGAATCAACTTTGTTTTTTATTCACGTCGGTCTCAAGCACATCGCAAGTTGTCTTTACTCGATTACACTCCTAGGCTAAGTTTTAAATATAATGCTTGTTTGCCCACAAGAGCATATTCAAAACGCTAATAAAAAAGCATTTAGCAATTAGCTTTTCGTCATTTCACACCTTAGTTACAAATAAACCTATGTTACCAAACGCTTTTATAAAACAAAAATCCCTAGTTTAAACCTATACGAAGTGAACTATTTAATCAATTTAAACTGTCCTAGGGTTTCAAATCGAACACACTAAAACACCTACTTTCATTGATAGCAACACATTCAAGTATTCAACAAAATGAAACGAAACAGTTATATATATATACACTAAATACTTACAAAATGATGACGTCACTGTGTTCGGAAAGTGACGTTCGCCGTTACGGGTAGTAGACGATCGAAAGATGGGAACCAACTGAACTTATTTATTTTACAGTATGTTTTATAAAGCTTCTATGGGCCGGGTTATGTTTTGGACCTGGTTTTAATTGAATAAATGTAAGGAGGTTATTTAGCCCATGTACGCATTTGACTTAATACATCATTAATAAACTTTCCTACAAAGGTAGGATTTTATATTACCCTTTTATACAACAGCGAATCAATCGACAGCGTTGGGATACAAAAATGACATTGTTTAGTGTTGTGTCGGGTCGTTTTAGAGTTAGTCCGGTGCAAAACGACGTCGTTTTAGGGTGAAACGATGTCATTTCAACCTGCTATGTTTGCTTTGCAAATGCGTTTAAGTCGATCGACGTCGTTTTGATTTCTCTTTTTTCCATTTTTAAAAATATCGTTTATAAAGATTATTTCTATTAAACTTCATGCAGAAGACATAGCCTCATCAAACTTCTTTTCACTAGCGTCATCCGTCTCACCAACCCTGTTTTTACAAGTCATTAGCGTCCGCGAACAATACGACAATGTCATCTGAAAACTGCGGTTTGCTTTTACTCCGGGTTTAATTTACATGTTAGCGGTTCGGCTTGGTCGTTGAATTTTTTTGTTTCGTTTATTGCTTCTTCTTTTTTTCGTAAGTAAGAATGATTTTGGTTGTTGTATAGTTTGTATTATATGTTAACCCGTTATTGGATAATAATAATGTTTAGCTGTTTGTGAAATTTTAGACTTTTTGCATAGCTATGGATGTAATAGTTTTTTGTTTGTGTTCAAATTTGAATTTTATAGTTTTTATTAATCTCAATACATGGTTCTAGGTTTTGTGTATTGAGGTGTTACACAATTAGATATGTCGTAGATTTGTTGGTTGTTCGTGTTCATTATAACCATGTGTCGCTTTTAAGGAACGTCTAAGCAGCGGAGGTCATTTTTGTTGTTTAGTTTGGTTCTTCGTTGTTTTCCTTTATGAGAATTGTTGATTTATTTCGTTTTTTATTCATGATGTTGTTCATATACGCATGGACCATTATTCTATATTGTCAAATACTTTAAATTGCGTTGATAGTTGTTGCATTATTATTGTTTCAAATATGAAAGGCAAAAGAAAATTACCTAATATAGATAAAAATGAATTGGCTGATAAGCGCAAAAGGAAATTTTAAGCTTTGAAACCGGTTCGAAAGATGTTGATGGGTCACGGGAAAATCCAAGAAGTGGAGGGGTTTTATTTAATTCATATGGTATTAGTGTGTCGCATTAACCCCGCCAAATACTGTAAATAAGGGTGTTTTTAGAACTATTGATGGTGAGGTTGCACGTCCAAAGCGTGGTAGCAATGTATACGCCAGGTCGGTGGATAGCGATGATACATGTCAATCGCGTACAGTTATTGGCGCAAATGACTGGAGTGGATTACATAAGTTGTTACTCTACAAAGCACTCGGAATGTAACTGCAGCAGAGCTAGAATTTATAAAGACCGGTGTCGAATGCGGTGTTGCGTACTTTCTTCACTTAATGAAATACTCCCGCGCGTTATCTTACCATTGTGGCATGTACATGTAAGTTCCTTTGGTGATGGATGTTGACAGAAACATCTTGCGCATTTCTTTTTGTTTTGTGTGTCAAGTTGTATTGATTTTTTTGTCTGCGCCATTCTTTGTTATCGTAGTTGCCGGTGAAAGTGATTATGCGGAGTGTAAGAATGGTCCAGCTGATAACGTCCAAACAACCGAGGTGGTTCGAGCTGGGAAAAGAAAATTACAGGAGGCGTTTAATTAAGTAGCAGTTACAGTGCAATCCAACTCCAAAAAATGGCGAGTGTTGCTTAAATCGGGTGAGGTGCGAGGTATATGCAATTGGACGACATCTGTCGACAAATTCCCGCCTGTTTAATTTGGATGCTCTATAAATTTGTGCTAATTATTTTTAACTGTTTGATATTGCGGCTAAAAGTCATGTCGGAACAACATGTTATAGTCGTGGTGGCGGTCATAAAATTCCGGTACATGTCGTACCGAAAGGTTGATAAATATACTTAAATGGACTTTTCTGTATTGTATGTTGGTCTGATTATTCTTGCTAATGATTGATTCCAATGATTATATTTGTTTTTTCTTGATGCAGGAGTTACTGCTTTTTACGTTTTCCTTGGTGATTATGATCAAGTGTGTACATATTGCGGCGCATGTTTTTGTGG
Source organism: Tanacetum coccineum (assembly GCA_026074375.1). Taxonomy (NCBI): domain Eukaryota; kingdom Viridiplantae; phylum Streptophyta; class Magnoliopsida; order Asterales; family Asteraceae; genus Tanacetum; species Tanacetum coccineum. Next base: position 3,231 of record BQNB010052471.1, read on the forward strand.
GGTCAAACTGTACGCAACCATCGTTGTTGCGAAGCAGGAAGAGTTATTTTATGTAGGGAGAGGGAACCGGTAGTTTACATTAAACAACTATTCAACAACGCTCATTTCTTAGAAAATATATATGTGTATAATCAAATGTTTAGTATAACTTTGTTCGGCGTGAACGTTGATGATTCCATCAATAACGGAAGGTGACCTTACATGTTTAAAGTATCCGGCCAGATATATCACTAGATTGGAAGTCCGTGTTTGATAAAAGGAGATCCGTCGCACTTTTTGCAACTATACATGTATGATACATAAAACGAAGCCAATAATCGTATGTGACATTTTGGTGGAGAAGATTCGAGTACTTTGAAAATAGATATTGTTGAAGGGTTGATTAGTGATATCATTAAATAATCACACTTTTTAGTGATCATTTATTCACATTATATTGCTCAATTATTATGACTATATTTAGATATTGGTACTTAATTGCTTACTTTTGAATATTTAGGTTTTATTGAGCAATTATAGAAAAGACACGTAAAATGATGCATTATGGAGCAAAAATGAAGAAACCTGTATTTTTCCAAAGAGGAAGGATAAGGCCCTATCCACATTCAGTGATACGCCGTATTGAGTTGCTCCTAAATACGCTAAGGAAAGAGCATGTATCAAGGTGATACGTTGTAACACACTTATGGATACGGCGTATATGTGCCCTAACTAAAGAGTTGAGCCATCGTATCGAAGTCATACCCATATCCATGCCAAAATTACTATACAATGTATTAAAGGCAATGGGTCAACGTTGACTTATCAATATATAGTAATACGTGGTCATTACGCACACGTCATTATACGACGTATTCACTAATGATGATACGGCGTATACGTGCCTCAGAAGAAAATCAAGTGAAGACATGAAGCCAAATGAAGAAATCAAGTTCTCATTATCACCTTAGAGGATTCTTTACTGTTTTGGTCATAACTCCTTCGATGGGACTCCGTTTTAGGCGATTCAAGAGGGCATGGAAAGGGAAAATTAAGATTTACAACCTGATGATGGGTACAGCGTATCCTAAATAGTTCAATATGCCGTATCGGGGTCGGAACAACATATTCGCATAATATGTTGTACTTGAGCTCACTCTTATTGCCCTATAGATACCAGCCCTAAACCTCTCATTTCATCATAACATTCAGACTTTGGATAGCTCCCAAACGTCCTGAGCATCCTTCCATTCTATCCTAAAACACATTCTCTCAACTCCAGAACCCTAAATCAACCAAAAGAGACTAGAATCAGTACACACCATGAAGATCAAGTAAGGGAACGTAGTTCATATCGTTTACGTGTAATTAATCATTCAGTTTGTATTTTTGATTTGGTCATGTTTTCGTTTATTCAATCTTTGATTATAACTACTGAATTCTCTACTAAAATTATGGGCCAACACCTTTTGTGTTATCCGTTTTATGAATACGATGTTTATTTAGTTATATGTATGCTTCGATTCTCGTTTGTTTATGAATTTTGGATAGTTTTATTATGTTTGTCATTATTGCGCTTGTTTATATGCTTATGAATTGGTTTATTGCTAGATTATATAATTTTAAGAGACTTCTTATTGCTTTGAAGTCCTTATCATAATAGGTTCAGGTTGGCAACGACATTACGTAGACTGATTGCCCAATTCCCCTATTAACACTAGTGGTAGACAAGACCTCTAGGTTTAACCATGGTAGCGAGGCAGATAAGTTAGTATATACTTACTATAGGTCGATAAAACCATAGTAAGTAGGTAGATCAAACCGGAGATAAATCATAATAAGACTAGTTGAAGGACTAAAATGCGTAGGTCAACGAAATATGTCCATCAAATTTATTGACTAAGAAAATAAGCCAAATAACCCAACTTGCACATAAATAAAAATATAAAGCCAAAATGCCAAATAAAACAATATCAACAAATAAAGAACATTCAAAAAAACAAAAAATAATTATACATGCAAAAAGTATAAACAAGTATAATATCCCAATCCCCTAGCTTCTCTGAGCATTTTTACCAGCTTTACATCACAGCTTTAGGTGTGGGTTCGAATTTCCGGAGTAGTCGCCCAAGGAAAAAGGATAGGCACTACAGGATAGGGTGTAGGCGACCATCTGAGCCTTAATAATATTAGCATCACCGACTTAAACAACGGAATCATTTCACTTTTGCAAACATAAATTAACTAGACATTGTAGGATTAATGTGGTTAACACTATTTCCACATCTTGATCACAAATCCAACATTTTACGTGATTTATTAGTTTAATTTAGTTATTTAGTTTTAAACACAAAATCGTGTTAACCTCTTAGATTAAAACCCCCTAAATAAGTTGTATAACCTCAGGAAATAACTTTAAGTCCATCCACTCCTTGCGAACGAACTATGGTTACCATTAAACTAGCTACATTCGATCAAGTACACTGTTCGTTAGTATTTAGTCAAGATAGGTTAGTCGGAAAATGATAAATATTAAAACTATACATTATTAAATACATCAAGTTTCTGGCGCGCTGCCGGGAGTGGTTTTAGATTTTGGTTTTTGTTTAGGTTTATTTGTATTATTTTTGTTTTAGTTTACACATTTTTTTAGTGTGTTTTATTTAAATTCTGTGTATTTTGTGCCTTCTGTCGTATTCGTCTAAATACGGCATACTCACTCTTTAATACGGCGTATTGGTCTTATTACTGAGCACTGTATCCTTATAAATTTAGATACAACGTATCGTATTAAGATTTGATACAGCGTATGCACACAGTTTCATGCCTTTATTTTCTTATAACGTCTTGGTTATTGTAATTAAATAAGTATGTTTACAACGAAAATAGCTGATGCCCGATAATTCTGAAATTGTTGTTTTATATATGATTGAGTTCCAAAGGCAAAGCCTACTACACTGTCATACGTTGTTATGGGTTACTGAAAGATCAAGGATACACAAAGATGTAGATGTTGATAAGTATGTTTCAGTTGAGCTGCCAGATCCAACTGGTGATCCGGATGGTTATAGAGTTGTTCTGAGTTGATGATGCATGGACCATGTGGATTGGAAAATACAAGTCTAACCTGTATTCCAGATGGTGCATGAAACAAAAAATTTCCAATAGAGTATTGTGACGATACTTGTATTGACAAAGATGGATATGTACATTACTGGCGAAGAGAGATGGGTGTCACTGTCACAAAACAAGGTGTACAACTCGACAATAACTACGTTGTTCCATATAATCGCTTGTTATGCTTGATATTTCATGCCCACATCAACTTCGAGTATTGTGGCTGGACTATGTTAATCAAGTATATGTTCAAATTCATCTAAAGGGGACTGACCGTGTCGTTGCACATATAACTAAACCGATTGGTGATCCTTCTCCGTCCAGTAGTCGGAGCAGCATACAAATCAATGATATTAAAAACTTCATTGATTCGCGATACATTGGTCCCTATGAAGCGTGTTAGAGGATTCTCAAATTTGATATACATAGTAGGGAACCAACATTTTAGATTTTATCCGTACATCTATAAGATATGCAAAAGGTTACTTTCAAGGGTAAAGACCGATTGGAGTTAGTGGTACCTAACCCCATGCGTAAAAAAGATGACATTAACATAGTGGTTAGATTTCAATTCCAATTCCACTATGGGACGTCATCTGACGTACCTAATTTTTTGTCTGAATTTGTATGGGTCCCCAATGAAAAGCATTGAAATTCTAGGTCCAACATAAATAAATCATCCACTTGTCGTTTGACATATATACATCGAAGTCTAGGCAACCTTTTTTATCTTAGGATGTTGTTGTGTCATCAAAAAGGTTGCACGTCTTGGCGCCAAATATGGACACTAGCAAGAAAGTTTATCCGACATATCGAGATGTCAGTCAGGCATTGGGTATGCTTGCCGATGATCAAGAATGGATGATTGCTCTGCAAGAATCTGTAATGTCGGCCAATTCGTTTGAACTCCGATCGTTGTCCGCTCATATTCTGACTTTTTGTGAAGTATTCGGTCCATTGAAATTACAAAAAGCTCATTGGAAGTAGATGGCTGAAGACGTCCCAATCAGAGTTTCTAAAACACATCATATTTTGAATGTCTATATAACTGATTCGGACTTATAATGTTTTATTTTATACGAGGTAGATGCGATTCTAAATGGATGTTCGAAGTCACTTAATGGATTGCCACTTCCTCCAGACCATTTGCTCTAGCTGCTAAAAAACATGATGTTAATGGAAGAAAAGAATTATAATCGTGACATGTTAGCGAAGGAAAGATGCATGTTAGTGTCGTAGCTTAAAAAATTATACTATGATCTTATCGTCAATGCTTCTGTAAATAACCGACAGGAGTTGGTGTTTGTATACGGCCACGATAGAACATGGAAAACTTTTATGTAGAAAACCATTATCATCAGTCTGCGGTTAGTAGGAAAGATCGTTCTTACAATCGCTTCTTCCAGTATTGCCTATTTGCTCCTGCCTTCAGGTTTGACTACGAATTCTAGGTTTAAACTTCCAATAGATTTGACAGATGAATCAATGTGCAAGATTAAAAATATATACCCTTTTAGCGAATTTATTGTTGTAGTTAAATCTTATTATTTGGGATGAAACACCAATAAATGACTGACGATGCTTTAAATCATTGGCCAGATTCCTGAGAGATATTCTTAATGCTCTTGGAGATTTATTTGGAGGGAAATCAGTTATGTTAGGTGGGTACTTTCGGCAAACTCCCCCTGTAAAAAAGGATCATCAAAAGTAGAAATAATAACTGATTCAATTGCCGAATCAAAGTTTTGGCTCTTGGAAATTAGAGATGGCAAGGCTAGAATTCCTGACGAATCTGATGCCCATGACACTTCATGGGTAACAAACGGTGATAAGGGAATAGCAAAACTCATCAGTTTTATTAACGATGAGCAAAAGATGCAAAGACCAACTGCGAATGGTTAAGGCGATAGTTTGCCTAAAAAAAATGACCGATATCATAAACTCTCACGTGTTGTCGATGCTTTCGGGATGGAGAAAAAGTTATTTCTATTCGGATGATGCAACGTCGTATGGTCACGATGGAGGGGAAACAAATATGCTTTATCCGACTGAATATCTAAATGCTCTCAGGTTTGCAGGTTTACCACCTTACCGTCTAGAACTAAAATCGGGACACCAATAATGCTTCTAAAAAATGTAAGCTTAAATGGTGGATTGTGTAATGGTACCAGGATGATACTCATGCAGTTGTTAACCAAGGTTATCGAAGCACAAATCATCACGTGCACAAGAGTTAAGCAGAAAGTGTTCATTCCCACAACTCCTCTTATAAACAAAGACTCCAAGATGTCGTTTGTTTTTAAAATGAAGCAATTTCCCGTCAAAGTCTTTTATGCGATGACAATCAGTAAGAGCCAGGGTCAGTCATTAAATAATACAGAGGTTTACGAGCCTGAACCTATATTTGACCATGGACAACTGTATGTTGCATTCTCAAGGGCAACATCAGCTAAAGGGTTGAAGATTCTTATCAAACACGCTCCAAATTAGCCGCCGAATACAACCAAAAACATTGTGTACAAATATTTTTTTAACAAAAGTTAAAAAAAGGTTCATTCCACGCACGGTCATGCGTAAAATAACCGCGCGCTTTCCATTTGGACAGTCGAAGCAGACCAACTGGTATAGCCTTGAAACCCGTATAAAAATCGTTCGTTGTTTATTGATAGGTATGTTATATGTATCACCTACCCAATATTTTCTTTACCATAGCAGAATCCTTCAAAAGTGGACACAGATACGTGTGACCCGTAACTCTCAGCCATAAAATTTAGACTAAATAAGATGTAGAAACTAGAAAGGGGAGGGGGTGAATACTTTAACTGTCAATTGGCATTTTAACACTTTGGTTATAAAAATGTTGGATTCGAGTATATGTGCTATCAATCAACAATATGGACGAATAATATATCTAACTACAAGCAACACAATCACAATATAAATATTAACTACAAGATATAAAATGAAAATTAAGAGATTAGAGATAGAACAATCAAACCACTACACCGAGAATTATAGTGGTTCAGCTACGAAGCTCTTCTTCGCCCTAATCCACTCCCCGAGTATCCGACTCGAGATTTAACTATGTCAACAAGCTCCCTTTAGGCGGAGAAAACCATTACGCTTATCCCAATTTCCGACACTAAGCTAGATGTCGAGTCCTAATCTTAGCTAGAACTAATCTACCACTTCACTAATGTATTTTAAGGCCTAAAATACTAACTGACAGACAATCAACACTTTCGAATGTATACACTATCCGGATCTGCATAACTACACAAGATTGAAAATATAGAATTCGAATCTAGAAGAAGATAGGAGAGAATTACGAATCTACAACACTTCGTTTCTTGGCGAATATGAGTGTTCTTCTTCTCTTGCACTTGAGGGAAGAAGAAAGAAGAAGAGATTGGATCACTTAAAACAAGATTAAGCAAGTTAGTGATCAAGGATTTTAGAGAGTAGTAGGAGGTTTTAGAGAGAGAAAGAATACAGAAAACTATGTGCAAAGAGGTTTAAAATTTGTCAGGCAGTATTTATAGGCAAGAGTGAATAACGTCTTCTGGTGGCGGTCTCGGCGGTCCCAGATATATCTGAGGGCCGTTCTACCTATCAGGGGGCCTCCCTTAGGTAGACGCTCATCTTTTTGTCTTTTAATGGAGAAATGTTTATTTGGTCTAAAAACATCTGTTTAGGAGGATGGAACCAGATTTTGAATTTATATATTTAATTAAAACATTTATTTAATTAATAAAATATTTTGTATATTTTTATTTATAAAAAGGTTTTATTACATTTGTAAAAATGTAATGTTTAAGACAAAAAGATTATCTTTGATCACTAATCATGTTTAATGATTTATTTATACATACCTTAAATTATTTACGTCGAAATAAAAATTTATGACTATTAACGTGTAAACGTTTATTTTTATCGTAGACGTTTTTACATTTTGTCATCTTCAAAACGTAGAGAGGTCGAAAAATATGAATAACACTTTTAGACATTATTTGTATTAACAATCTCTCCCTTTTGATAATGAGAAAAACTCATTTTACATAAAAATAAAGTTTACAAGTTATTAATGAGTTTTAATCTATTTCTCCCCTTTTTTGTCAAATCAAAAAGGTTAGCCATCGAGTAGAGAAGAGAAAGAAATCAACGATGTTAATGCTCTCCCTTGATGTATGCCCCCTCGTTTGAGGCACCAAGGGATCGAGCTATGGTAATTTGCTACAAAAACCAGTTAGAAAGACGAGTGCAATATATATTTCTAACTTGTAACAATATCACGACTAATATATATGGATGGCGAAAAAGAATAGAAGCAACCAACAAATATGCACTCAAATCACCCATCATACTAATAAAATAAGACCATTCATTCATAATCATAAAATAAATTCATACTCGAAAGGTATGAATTTTACAAGACTAGAAATTAAGCATAGAAGCATAACATAAAAAAATCCCAAACTAAAACTAGACTAGTTAATTCTTGATGTTTAGGAGATGTCTTAAACAAAAGACGAGTGGTCATTTATTAAGAGAAATTAAACATATAAGAATGTTTAATTTTGACGAAGTGATAGAGGAGAGGTTGGTGATGCATTGTTTTGTGGGACATGAACTCGAGTATGAGAACGAGTGATAAGGAATTTAATCTGATTGAGGTCATTTCTCGATGTATTAAATAGAGTTCAGGTGTACATGCAATAATGACAAAAAGCCTAGTAAAAGTTTGGTCAATAGTGGCGGGGTGAATTAAGGTTGTTGGTGGAGAAGGTGGAGACAGAGTTGTTTGTGTAGAAGCATTTGTTGCATGTTGAAGGTTGATCTCAATGAGGTTGGATAGGTGATGAAGCTCATTGATTTCATTCACTAGATGATTTAAGTAGATGTTGAGATTGAGGAGGTATAGAATGAGTAATTCTTAGAAAAGGTGGTGGTGAAGCATTTGATGAGAGAGGTGGTGATTTATGTAGAAGAGTAGTTTTTCTCCAAGCTTCACATACCGACATTGGATGTTTTCTTGAGAAGTTGGTAGGAGGTTTTGAGAAGAAGACATGATAAATGAAAATGGATAGGAGAAAAGAAGACAAGATGATGAAGAATAAAGAATGTGAGGGGTTAATATAATAGAAGAGGTAATGTAGTTTTGGAAAAGCATGGTGTTGGAAGAATTTAGGTTCCAAAATTTGTTTGTTTAAACAGAGAAAAACTAGCTAAGGCTAGTGTAGAGGAGGTCAAGGTTTCAAAAAAAGAGAAAATAGTAAAAATTCGGTGACCATGCTGAAGGCGGTCCCTTAAATACTGGGTGGTCCTAGATATATTTGGGGGCCGTCCTATGAATTTGGGGGCCATTTTCTGGGGGTTACAAAATTTTCCTAGTATTTCCTGTTTTTCAATTTTTGTGCAAAATGCGCGAAGGATAGAAGATTACGTGTTTGCAAGCAATTTCCTATATGCGAAGAATCGAATTAATTAGCTAAAAATCAAGAAGGGTTTAAGCAAGCAGAGTCTAATACAAGCACATGACACTCAAAGGCATAGTGATCAAAATAAAGCATCAATCCAGCATTATCATCAAAGAAATAATTACACATACCAAGTATTAAAGTGCATAATTCAAGCGTTAACTCGTAATAACTTCACATTTTAACAGTAACATCCCGACAAGCTACTTTTGACCTAATACGTAATCTTGTTTCATTTGGTTCTGTTGTCGTTGTCGCCAATATACTCAATGATGATTGTGATGAGCAAAACGAGGATCTTTTGGGATTTCCTCATTTGAGGGATTAGTTAAGGGATTCATTTTTGGCGGGCAAGAGATAAATTTATGATCATTAGAATTGAATCCGGTTAACTTGTCAAGAAATTTTGACAACAAGAGTCCGTATGGAAAAATGCCATTAGAGCGATGCTTGGAGTCATTTATAATAGAGCATATAGGCTTCACAAGCCGACAAGTGATCTTTGTCAATATCAATGGTGCATATAATGTTCTCACGAATAAGAATATGTGTCGTTTTGAGATAATGACAAATCTATTTAGTGAAGAGATTGCATGGATCATTGAATGCGAACTTGAAGCCGCTTAGACGCTTTTTAGTGACGTTGTATATGATTGTATTAGGATGAATTAGTTTAGTATAAAGAGGATCTTTGGTTGGAGTAGAGTTATGATGAAGGATAGACTTAAGAGACCATTCATTGTTATAAAAACAATGTCCTTTGAAAGGAATATCGAGTAATGTTCCAAAATCTCTAAAAGACGCACATGTTCATTTTCCATTTATTTCGAAGAATATGATCCAAAGATCATCGACTAAAACAAGTTCGAATGTTTGATAGAATTCAATTATGAATTTTGGATAGAAATTTCCACTTAAGTGGAGGAAGGAGTGAAATCCTACTTTAAGTAGAATCTCTTCTAGATTGACCTTATGATCGAATGTTGTATCAATAATTCTACCTTCATGGATTGGTCGATTCGATATTTTTATAGATGAAATTTTATAGAGAAAGTATATATGGAATTTGTTGTAAGGATTTACTCATCATATTTTTGCATCTTTTTCGCCTAATCAACAATAAAACAAAAATTCTTAGTATATATCGTTTTGAAATTAAGGTATTGAAGAGTTTTTCTTAGTGTGTGTCTATATGTAACAAATGTGGAGTGGTAGTTAACTCGACTCTAAACTAAAACCTATAAGGTAACCCAAATACTTCTTGATTTAATTTTGATAATTCAACCGCATCGAAAAATATATTAGTTATATATTTCGATCAATGGTGACGAGTTCATCATGTATGAATGCAAAAACGTTTTTAGAGTGTATAACAATGCATGAAAAAAAATTATGAATTTCCTAACGTGCGAAATTTTTCAAAATGAATTAGGGTTTTGATTATGTCAAATATATGCCAAGCACATTCAATTATGCAAATCCTACGTCTATGTGAAGCATAATAGTTATTCATTGTATTATCCTAGTCTCAATTGTATGAAAACACATGAAAAATTAAGAATCCCTAATTTTTGATTTTGTGCATAATAGAACCCTAGACTCATATTAAGTTAGAAGATAATGAGATTACTTATAATTTATGATGATTATGATGTTGTGGATGATATTTGATGTTAATTTCACCTTCCGTTTGACTTTTAATAGTGGATTTTAAGGTTTGGTGGTTTTGGGTTTCGTCAGTCACATGTAGGAGGAAGAGGGGTATGCTTGTTTTGAGAAGAAAAAGTATCAGACCTTTATGTCTCTGCTTCCGGGCGGGTCCCATAGAATCATCGGAGCCCGCCTGGATCCACCTGGTTTAAGAGGTCGCCTCTCAGAAGGAGTTTGGACTTGATATTTGAAAATTTTTTCGAAAGCGATTGACATTTTTAATTTGATATTTTCGCTAATTAAAAATGCTTAAAATACTTCGGATGAAGTAATTAAGTTGTCACAACACGGAGTGGAACATAGACTATAATCGAGACTAAAAGAAAAGAAGAGAGCGATTTACGGAATGTGTTCCATCATTCCTAAACCTAGACGAAGATAATTGAACGATTCACGCTTGAGGGGTTTAGTGAGAACGTTGGCGATATTATCTTCAGAGGAGGCTTTTTCGATGGTGATGTTTCCTGGTGACGTATTTCGATGTGTTTTGTCTGCGAGTGTTGCACCGGGTTTTTGCTTAGGTCAATCGCGCCTTTGTTATCGCACATGATCGGGAAACGACTTCCGAGTCTAATGTCGTAGGGTCGATATAGAGCTTGTTTCTCCATAGTGCTTGTTGACATGTCCTACTGGTGCGCATATCCGAATTCTGGCTTCGGTCGTGATAATAGCAAGAGCAAGTTTGTTTCTTCGAGAACCAACGATGTTAGACAACATCCACAAGCGTAACAAAAACCAGCAGTGTGGGCTTTTTTGGTCCACTATACACCCGCACTGATCCTAGTCGGCATATACTACGGTTTTATTCATGTCCGGTCCCCGCTTAGGATACCATAATCCTAAATGCGTCAGTACCTTTAATTAACGGGAAGAATACGTTTAACCGCTTCCAAGATGAGAGGTTTTGGATCCTCAATGGAAGCGTGCACAAAGGCCGACACATAACATGGATATCGGCCTACCACTGTTAGGTAATAATAAACACTACCTATCATGCCTCGGTACTAGTACTATCTATGAACTCACATTCTCGTCTTTCGTGAGTTTCGTGATCCGAGACATAGGGAGTTTTCATTGGTTTAGAATCTTCCTAACCAAAATTCTTAAGACATTTCTTTAATATAATTAATTGGTTAAAGAAGATGCCACATCTTCATTTGTTTTATTGTAAACCAAGGAAGAGTTTAGTTCCCCATCATGCACATTTCAAACCCGTCGTGTATGATTTTGGGACGTCATCACACAACTTCTTTGACCAATTAAAACCAAATATAAATTGTCGTCGACATAATATTTAAACAAAATGAATTTTGGAACCTTTTTCTTTTAGGTAAAAAGTGGTGTATCTACATTCCCATGTTAGTAGTCAAGTCTTAAAATAATAAGAAAAACTTTTAATTCTATAGTATACCATACTTATAGTAGGCTCCTTAGAGACCATACAAAGCTCTTTCTTGATTTATAAAACATGTTCTATGTTATTTGAAATCAATGAATCTCGAAGGTTCTGGCGTTGCATCGTAATACCATACTCGATGAATAATACCATTAGGAATGAAATTTTTACGTCCATTTGGAATAATTTAAAATCTAAGGCACAAGCATAGGCTAATAAAATCCTAATGGACTCTAATCTAGCTACAGGAGCATAAGTTTCATCATAATCAATTCCTTCTTGTTGATTAGAACCTTGAGCTACTAACCTAACCTTATTACGAGATACGACACCGTTCTCGTCTAGCTTATTTTTATACACCCAATTAGTTCCTATAATTTCCGTACTCTTAGGGTGTGGTACTAACTCTCAAACATCATTTTCAATGAATTGATTTAATTCTTCTTGCATTGCAACTATCCAACTTTCATCCTTTATTGCTTCATTCACATTCTTAGGTTCTATAGTGGATATAAAACAAAAGAAGTTACTTTGGTTTTGGGCTTGAGACCTAAGAGTTCTTTAGATTCCTTAATGTTGACAATTTCGTCAACTTCTAAAATTTCATCCTCAATGTCATTTTTTAAGTTTTTCTTTTTGATAACCTTAATTTTATCTTCTTCATCTAAGTCATCATCCACCAAGGGTGATGTTTTAGATGGTGGAGGAGTTTCATATCAAATATCGAATGTCATCGATAGTGAATATCAATTATATTAAATAGTGTTGTTTGTTTAGAATGATTATGAGCTAAAATACATTTTGAGAATAACCTAGGAAAACATCTTCGTATGACTTTGGGTCAAACTTGGTGAGGTAATGGTATGTGCTTAAATACACATACCTTTTATCTAATAAAATGACCCTAAATAACCTAAAACAGATGAAAAATACAGTGTATATGTGTGTTTTGGTTATTGTGCTTTGCAGGTAACGGATAAATCACAATAGGACAAAAATCAAGCAAAATAGACAAAACCGAGCACGGGAATGGAATGAGCGCAAAAAATCGAAGCCGAAGGCGTATGCATCCTTAATAGGCCAACCCGTACCCATTTTAATGGGTCGGGTCAGCCCATTAAGGGATATACTTATAAACCCTTAAACTTAAATCCATTTAGAAACTTACATCCAATCTATTTAATCCTATAACCCTTTCCTGGCCCAAATAAACGAATCCAAGCACAACACCCTTTTTATAAGCCTGGTCAAAGTCAAAGCTATAACAACAGGTCAAACTTACTGTTCTTCACCCTTTTTCCCTCCCACACTTTTACGCAGAGCTCAAACGCACACAAGGTAAAAAAAATCCTCACACACACGCTCTCAAATAGCTTCTAGAAGGCTTGTCAGACACTCTCTGATACTTAGGAAGCCACGTTGGCAATCCCAAGCACTCTGATTGGTGGAAGGGACGCGAAAGAAGATCAAAGGCTCAGATTGGATGAATTGGAATCAAGGGTTGAGATCTAATTGGATGGAGGAGTGTCTCAAGACCTAGAATCTTCGCTTGCTCACTATAAATAGTAGAGGATTCACACACAGAGGGGGTGTCTAGCTTTTTAGTAGTGTAGTAGCTTATAGTAGCTTATTTAGTATTTTAGCTTATTGTTTTTTTTATAAATGTAATTCTCTTCTTAAAAGCCTTGTAATCTCTTTAATATTAATAAAAGTTCATTTTTAGTTAATAATGTTTAAATTCTGTTTTCATCTTAATACTATTAATGTTAAAATGTGTTTAGATTGCCTTAAATAAGCTCAATAAGCTCTCTCTAATACTGATAAGCTAGTTTTCATTCAATTTAGCTTTCTAAGAGTTAAACTGAATAAAGCTTTCACTCTATTTACCTAAGCTTTTGGTAAGGAAGATAAGGCAGATTTGGATGGGCTTATGGATAATACCAACTTATAGCTTGTTGACTTAAGCTCTATAGAGCATTTAAGGTCCCTATTTAGCTGGGACAAAGGTACCTTCTTTTTTTTCTTTCATTTAAAGCTTAATTTGTATGTTGCTTATTATCTGCTTATTTCAGCTTATTATTTGCTTATCCTAGTTTATTTGTGCTTATTTTCTATTAGCTTATGCTTATTTGTCTTAGTTATGCATAATTCATAATCTGTTTTTACTATGTGAAGCTTGATTTGATCTGTCTTAGTGTTAATTGGTTATCAGGTTTTATAAGAAGGGTTTGAAACAGTTTTAACTACAATTAAAACTGATAAACCTTAGTTTTTATATGGTTATTAAGCCAGTTCGTTTAGCTATATTATCCGTCTAATTAAGTAGGATTCAGCATTTTTTATCAGTATTTGTCAAATTTTAAATTTTTGATTAAATTTTCAAAAGTTCTGAGTTTAGAATTTAGTTTATCAGCTTTTATTTGATTCTTCATAAAAATCAGTCTTAAGTCTTGTTTCATATAAGTCTAGGATGCTTGTTATGTCAACTGAGTTGAGTCCTAGTCTTTAACAAAGTTTTCTAAACAAAAATCTTAGTATTAAAATTCTATCAGCACATGCTCAAACTTATGCTAATTTTCAGCATAGCTTTTAAAAGGGTCTTTTTCTAGCTTATCTTTGCCTAGCTTTTGCTTTATTTAGTTTAATTTGTCTTAGTATAAACCTGTTTTTGAGTTTCAGGTCAAGTAAAACTAGTCTGCAAGTTTTCCAAAAATCCAAAGAAAAAAAAAATACTAGTTTAACTGTCATCTATATCAGATATTTTTCATAGCCTTAATCTAGTTTAAAATTCTTAAAAATTAGTTCTATGTGTTCCTTGTTGGGTAGTTTTTAACTGTTTTAAGTTTTCCAGCTTTTTGATTTAGCTTATCTGTTCTAAATCTAGGTTTTAAAAGTAGTATATATAGCTTTAGAAGACTCTTTTTAGCAAACTGATTTGTTCTTAAGTGATCTTAACAGTTTATTAGTTGAGCTTATTCCTGGTTCAAAATACTTATTTCTTTCTTATTCTAGGTCTTTGTAGTTCAGTCTTAATCTGTCTTTGTTTTTTAGCCTTTGATAAGTGCTTATTAGTCTTTTATTCTAGCTTAAAAAAAGAGTGTGTCTAGAGTCCTTTTTAGTCTTTTAGAGTTAGCTGTCCTTAGGCATATATGCGTTTTAGCTTATTGCATTTGCTTATTTTTAGTCCTAATTGCTTATTAGGTTTAGGACTCGGTCTGTTTAAGCTTATTTAGGTTTCTAGTTGCTTTTGAGTCTAAATAAAACCAATCAGTTTAGCTTAATGGTCATTTAGCTTAATTGACAGTTTTTTAAGTAGCTTATTTCCAGCTTATTTTGTGAGTTTCATAAAAAAGTCCTTTTTATTAAGTTTGCTTATTTTCACTTGGTCTTCATAGTTTCAAAAAGAAAAATAAAAAAATATTTTATAAAAAAGAAAGGTCACAGGGGTCGAACCTGTGACCTCTCCTTCATAACCCCAACGCTTTAGCACACACACTCACTACCAACTGCCCTTGGGTCTTTTTCAATTAATACTTACACTATTTAATTAATATAGTCAATCTTTCAGTTTTAGCTTATTAGACTATTTTGCTTATTTACTGCTTATTTCTTCAGCCACTTTTCTAGTTTGTATTTTTCTTAGATTCTTCATAGTCTAAAGTAATTTTTCAAATTTTTCTAGATTTTTAATAATTAGTTTACTATTTTTAATATTTAATTTAGATTAAAACTGTTTCTAATTCATAATAAATAAAATAAAAGTCAAAAAAATATAATTATTTTTAGTCATTTAGGATTTATAAAAAAATAAAAAAAAACATTTTTAGGGTTAAATTTTGATTTACTTGCTTAAATGTCGCGTTTTTAAATTCTCGTTAACGTTTTTCATTAGTTGCCTTAATTGTTTACTTGTTTTTTTCTTGCTTCCCTTTGCGTTTTTAGAATTAGAAATCAAAAACAAAAGTACTTGATATTTGAGCATCAAACAAAATACTTCCGTGAATTTCAAATTCACTTCTCGTCGGGATACGACATTCGGGATATATACTATTGTTTGTCCTCAAGCAATTTTATATTAAACGGGAAACTCTCTATACTATAATTAATTTGAGATATTTAGGATATATATTTTATTATATATAGACTATTTAGATCGAATCAAAATTTTTGGCGCCGCTGCCGGGGAAGAAGTGTACGATTTTCGCGAAGTATTTGAAGTTAGTGCCTTGAAGATCCTTCCTCGTGAAGTTATCGTTTATAATTTTCTATTTTCTTTTATAAAACCATAAAAATACAAAAATATTTTGTTTTCAATTTATTTTATAAAATACCAAAAAAATTGAAAAACATAAAAATCAACCGTTGTGTCACTTGTGAAAACGGCTCACCTTTAGATTTACAAACTTTAAGAGAGGTTTAAGGAGGGTCGATCCAACGAACTTCGACCCGAAAGGAGAAGGTTTTTAAAACGCTTCGCGCTTACCCGCTCCTCCGCTTCTTTGTGCGTTTTTCTAGAGAGCTACCGTACACTTGTTCGATTATCGGTTACAAAAATATTTTCGTTTTATTTTATTTTAGTGCATGAGCACTCGCTCTACGTCTTCAAATCTATTTTCTCCGCTTAGAGACCCCGAGAGTCTTATTCGACGAAGGAATTTAGGTGAACCGTCATCTCTTTTCGACTTCGAAGAAGTTATGAGCATTCCTCATAATAACATGGGACCGCCTCCTGCGGGGCCCCCTCCTCCACCAAATAATGGTCCACCTCCGGTGGTGAGACCTAACGGGCAAGCTCCCCGATCAATGGAGGAGTTGTGCCAACCGTCTATAGATGGACGGGGCGGACCAATTGCCCCGATTCCAATTCAAGCAACGGATTTTGGACTTCGTCATCACATGATACAACAAGTTCAAAATACTTGTCAATTTCACGGATTACCGGGCGACGATGCCAATAGACATATTGATAAATTTTTGGAAATTACTCAACATATGAAACAAAATGGGGTCTCCGATGACGCCCTTCGTTTATCTCTTTTCCCATATTCCTTGACGCATCATGCTATCGCATGGTATGATCGCCTTCCAAGGAATTCCATCCACTCTTTCGACGATATGATGAGGAAATTTCTCTCGAAATATTTTCCTCCTTCAATGGTGACTAAATTAAGGAACGAGATCACGAAATTTGAGCAAAAACCGCACGAATCATTATTCGAGGCATGGGAGCGTTATAAATTGTCCATTGATCGGTGTCCTAACCATAACATGCTTTTAGTTACACAAATTGATACGTTTTATAATGGTTTGACATTAAGTCATCGGGACACCATCAATGCTGCAGCAGGAGGAACTTTTATGCAAAAGACACCGGAAGAATGTTACGAATTGATCGAGAACATGACCGCTCACCACAACCATTGGGACACTTCAGCAACTCGAGACGAGACATCTAGAAATATCTCTTCTACTACTACTACCGAGAGTCCGGAAGTTGTTCGACAATTGGAAATGATGAATAAGAATTTTGTAGAGATGATGAGACAAATACAAACGATCAAATCTGTTGATACGAAATGCGAGACTTGTGGTGGTCCCCATTCCTTTACCGAGTGCCCAGCCGCCGATGGCTACACTCAAGAGGCCGCTTATGCTACTACGGGTAACTATAATTCGGGGGGTAATTCCTACCAACCACAAGGTGACCGTAATTTGCTTAGCTATCGCTCGAATAATTACCTCGGACCACCCGGTTTCAATCAACCGAATGTGCAAAATAATCAAAACCGATACAATCAAAATCAAAATCAAGGGAATTTTCAAGCCCCGAATTATCAAGCTCCGAACAATCAAGGAAGAGGGCAAAACTTTAATCAAGGAAACAACAATTATCAAGCCTCAAATTATCAAGCTCAAGTTTTTTTTTTTGACCTTTGAATGTGTTTACGAACTAGAAAAGAGTTAATGATGCTAAGTTAAGAGCAATGCAAACTCACATGACTAACATGAAGACGAAATTGCGAAATGAGTTCCAAATATATGATTGATGCAGAACCAACAAGATAGAAATCAAAACAATCAATAATGACATATTAACTGAATATTGCAAAATCAAAATTCCTCGGGTTCGGGTATCCTTCTTAGTAATACCGTTGCTAACCCGAGAGGTGATGTGAAAGCTATTACCACCCGAAGTGGTGTTGCTTACGATGGACCTACAATTCCACCTACACCTTCTCCCCTCCCGAAGGAAGTGGAATGTGAAACCGAGGTGACTAAAGACAAGGTGCAAAATATAAGTTTAGGAAGTACCGCACACGTCCAACCTCCGGTTATCCAAGACTTGATTTCGGAGCTCGAAGTTGCTCCAAAGTCTAAACCTAAACCGTTGATACCTTATCCTTCGAGGCTTAACGACCAATGATGCTAAATCGGTTAATCAAATCGATGTCATCGACGTTTCATGTGAGGAGCATGCTCAAGAAGTGCTCAGATATTCGGATAGTTCTACGAGTGGCAATCCCGCTCCGTCTTTAGATCCTATCCTTTCTACTTCTTTCCCCTCTCTCACTCCTTTTGAGGGAGGTGACTTCATTTTGGAAGAAATCAAAGCTTGTCTTACAAATGATTCAATTCCACCGGGAATTGATGATGCCGACTTTGATCCAGAGGGAGACCTTCTTCTACTTGAGAAATTATTAAATGATGATCCATGGTATGTACTTAAATACACATACCTTTGACCTTTAAAACCGGACTTAAATGACCAAAAACGTACCAAAAATACATTGTATTTGTATGTTTTCACTTATATTGTGCAGGTAACGGATATCTAAGAAAAGGGCAAAAACGAAGCCAATACGACAAAACCGAGCACGAGAACGGAAAGAGCGTGAAGCAACAGTCAAAATCAAAGCCAAATCAAAAAGTCAAAGTCAACAAAAGTCAACCTCGAAAAAGTCAAAGTCAAAGGCGGAGCCGATATCGAAGAAATGTTAAATGGGCCAACCCGTACCCATCTAATGGGCCGGGTCAGCCCATTTATACATTACATGAAGACTTGTACAAGAAAAAGGCCCAACACCTTTTTTATTATTACCCGGCCCAAGTCCTAGGCCCAAATCCCCTATTTAACCGAGTTAAGCTCACAAGGACTATGCATGCAATAAGTATGTATAACATGAGGGACTGTTTCTGCCAACCCACAAAACTATTTTACACCACAAGGACCATCCGTGTAATGAAGACATACAACATGAGGGGCCAGTTTTGTCAAAATCCCAAACTTCACCCCTGTTTCACCAAAACAGATACACACACCCACTTCAAACTTTCCTGCTTTTTTTACTATTCATGTATCTTCCTCACCCTGCACCTCTGCAACTAAACAACAAAACCATCCCTTCCCACCTTAACCCCACACATCACATGGCTCATTGCCATGTTGGCAATCCTATGAAACCCCATTCGTCATTGGAACAGGACAAAGATTTAAGGGTTGAGATTAATTAACTTGGGCTCTACTCAAATTCAAGGGCTAAGATGATGCTTGGACTCTCCTCACACAACAAACACATCCTTGTTTCTATCTCACAAAAGAAACACAGGAGGAAGAAGTCAAGAGATGAAGACCTAGCTTGTTTTTATATAAATAGGACTTTGTAAGCCCATTGTGGCATCTAGCTTTTACATAGTTAATTTTCAGTTTAATTTAGTCATTTTTAACTTTCCTTGTAACTTTTTTAATGTTTAATGAAAAATTGAAGTTTTAAGTTTAAGTTCTAATTCCTGTTTTAATAGTTGCTCAAAAAGTCTTTCATTAGCTACTTTAAGCTTTTAATCAAACATATAAGCAATCTGTTTTCATTTAAATGTTAAACACTTAAGAAAATTTTACAAAAATCAAAAATTCACCCTCAAAATACGACAGCTTATTTTTGGATGATAAGCCAAAAAGGGATGGGCTTATGGACTCTTACTAGCTTGTAGATCCCTTTGTTTACCCTGTTTTGAGCAAGGGAAATTGTAAGTTCACTTTTAGATTTTTGCTTATTTACTGTAGCAAGTGCTTATTACTGCTTATTTCTGCTTAATCTAGCTTATTATAGTTGTTTTATGCTTATGTATGCTTGTTTACTGCTTATATGTCTTTTAGTTAAGTTTTTCATCAAAACTGTTAGTTTAGCTTAAACCTGCTTATTTTAGTTGCTTATTTTTTGTGCTTAATCCTGTGTGCAAATTACTTATTTGTCTTTAAAATACCTTGTGCTTAATCTGTTTTAAGTTTGCAAAAGCTTTCTTACCCTGTCTTAAGCCTAAAATGGATTTTTCAAAACTAAAGGAGTGTTTGGGACAGTAAGTTTAATGGGTCAAAATGGGTCAAAAATGATTGTGTGCTTGTGAGTCAACTTTGATTAGATAATACTAGTGATAAAATTCAGTTTGTTCAAAATTTTAAGTGTTTAATCTCAAAATCCTAGTTTAATGAACCTGTGATTTGAATCTGTAAGCATATAACTTATTTTATAAGCTTGTTTGATTAGACATTTGAATCTTGTGTATTTGTGATGTTTTTATGTTTGTTCAAGACCTAAAAGAAGTTAGAAACAAAGTCCATAAGTTCTGCATTTGTGTTTTGTGTTTTGATAAAAACCTGTTAAATTTTTTGCTAAGTGTTGAAAAAAAACAGCTTTTTCAAATGCTAATTGTGGCTTATCCATTATTTCAAAATGCTTTTTGATTGTTGATACTTGTTCTTTGAGGCTTAAATTTAATCTGTTTTAAAGTCTTAAGTTCATAAGGTTCTGTTTAATTGCTTATTTTTAAGCTCAAAAAGTAGGTTTTGTAAAGATTTCAAAAAATTTCTAAGTGTTGTGATCTGAACAAACAGCTTTTTCATTAAGCTTTTTAAGGGCTTATGTGTGTTTCAAACTCTTTTCTAATTGTTGATTCTTGTAGCTTTTTGGCCAAGCTTTTTAGTGGTATAAGCCACTAAGCCATAAGGATCTGTTTTCTAGCTTAAAAATAAGCTAGAAAAGTCCCTTTTGGCTGTTTGCTTAACAGTTTTTGGCCAAAAAGCTCATTTGCTTATTTAAGCTTATCTGCTTATTGCATTTGCTTATTTTGGGATTAGTATTGCTTATTAGCTTAGTTTAAGCCTATTTTAGCTGATTTCCTTTAGTTTAGAGCTTTTTTGAGCTTATTTGCATTTTAGTATAAAAAATAAGTTTATAGCTTTTTAAGTAAATCTGTCTTTTTAGCTTATGTTAGTTGCTTATTTTTGTTCTAATGTGCTTATTAGGTATAGTTAAACATCTGTGTTAGCTTATC
This sequence comes from Tanacetum coccineum, assembly GCA_026074375.1. Classification (NCBI taxonomy): domain Eukaryota; kingdom Viridiplantae; phylum Streptophyta; class Magnoliopsida; order Asterales; family Asteraceae; genus Tanacetum; species Tanacetum coccineum. The sequence continues at coordinate 24,240 of BQNB010052471.1, forward strand.
TCTCATTTTCTCTAGCTTATTTGCTCTAAAATAGCCAAACAGTTTTAGTGATTTAAGACTTAGATAAAAAAGGCTTATTCTGTCACCTTTTTAAGCTTTTTTCTGTGCTTATTTTTGAGTTTTAGAAAAAGTGCTTTTACAAAAGTTGCTTATTTTTTGCTTATCTAAAAAGTTGTAAAACAATTAGCAAAATAAAAATGCTTGGGAAGGAGGGAAGCCCTAGGTGAGCCAAGGGCTCGAACCCGGGACCTCTACCTCCCTCAACCAAGCATCTTAACACCACACACACAAACCAACTCGCCCTTGGGTCTTTTTCGGTTTAACCTTGCAACATTAATTCTTTAACCCCTTTTTCATTTCCTTTCCTTATTTTAACTTCGTAGCTTATTTTGAGCTTTTTAGAGCTTATTCGATAAGCTGGCTTAACCAGCTTATTTATCCTGCATTCATTATACAATTTAGGACTTTTGTGCATTTTTTCTAGATTTTTATAATTTAGTTTAGTATTTTTAATTAATTAATTAGAGTAAAATCGTTTTTAATTCATAAAAAATTATAAAAAAGTCAAAAAAATCAAATTCTTTTTTAGAAAATTTTCTTTTATCAAATAGGACTTAGGAAAAATAGATTTACTATCGTAGGGTTAAAATTTTAGAATTTGAATTTTTAAAGAACGGGATTGAATCCCGTTTACGTTTTTCGTGTTTTTAAGCTCAAATCACTTTCGTTTTTGGTCTAGTTTTCTTTATTCTTACATTTTAGTCACTTAGGGTTAATTAAAAGTTAAAAAATCACTTTAGGATTAAATTCTGATGAATTAGGGTTTTAGGTCACGTTTAGGATTCCCGGTTGCGTTTTTAGTTTAAATTTGTGTGCCCTAATTGTTTTTAGTGTAGATTGCAATTATTTTCCCGTAGATTTAGAAAACAAATCAAAATCTTGTTCCATTCAAACATCAAATATCAAACCGACTCTCGACTTTCCAATTCACTCCTCGTTGGGGATAAACGACCCGGGAATATCATATACTACTTCCGGTTTCATTGATTTTCTTGATAATTATCCTTATTATATATTTATAAGTATTATATATTTATTTATATATTTTAAAGGGTTAATCAGAAAGTGAATCAATTTTTGGCGCCGCTGCCGGGGAGGAGTGTAAGCGTTTGTCGTTCCGAAGTTTGACAATTAGTGCTTTGAAGATCCTTCCTTGTGAAGTTATTTTTGTTATTAAAAATATAAAAATACAAAAATATTTTTTATTTTCTTTTTAGTATATATATAAAAAAAACAAGAAAAACCAAAAACATAAAAACATTGTCCATAATTATCAATAAAAATCACCATCAATATAATACTTTCAACTGAAGTATTATCATTAATAAGTTCCCGAACCAAAGATTCAAAAACTTACCTTTTGTGTCACTTGCGAGGTACGGCTCACCTTTGAAAGTTAAACAAACTATAAGAGGGGTATAAGGAGGGTCGTTCCAACGAACTACGACCCTAAAGGAGAAGGTTTTTAATAGCTTCGCGCTTTCCTACTCCTCCGCTCCTTTGTGCGTTTTTCTTTTAGAGAGCTACCGTGAAGCTTGTTGATTATTAGGTTTAAGTTGTCTTATCTCATTGTCCGTTATTAAAATAAATCTTTGTGAATCAATTGTTGAAAAACCAAAAAGCCAAAAAAATTAATTAGTATAATTTCTCTTTTTATATTTCTTTTTAGTGCATGAGCACTCGATCTTCTACAAGGAATCTTTTTCCGCCTCTTGAAGATCCCGAACGTACAATTCGAAGAAGAACTCGCATTGATCCTAATCTTTTGAACAATTTTGAAGAAATCAATATGGCCGCTAACGGAAACGGTGATGACGGACCACCTCCCGCGGGAGCCGGTTTACCCGTTCCCGACCTCCGAACGATGGAGGAGTTGTGCCAACCGTCTTTGAATGGTCGAGGTGGACCAATTGCCCCGATTGCAATTCAAGCAACGAATTTTGGACTTAAGAATGACATGATTCAACAAGTTCAAAATTCGTGTCCATTTCGTGGACCGGGTGATGATGCCAACAAGCATCTTGACAAATTTTTGCATGTCACCCAAAGCATGAAAGTGAATGGGGTCTCCGATGACGCCCTTCGTCTACATCTCTTCCCTTACTCCTTGCAAGATCGTGCCGCCGAATGGTTTGATCGTTTGCCAAGGAATTCTATCAACTCTTTTGACCAAATGGCAAAAATCTTTCTCGGAAAATACTTCCCACCCTCTATGGTGACCAAGTTGAGAAATGATATTACGAATTTCCGTCAAAGACCCGATGAGTCGTTATTCGAAGCTTGGGAACGTTATAAGCTTTCAATTGATCGATGTCCTAACCACAACATGTTACCCGTGACTCAAATAGATACCTTCTATAACGGGTTAACATTAAGGCATCGTGATACCATCAATGCTGCTGCTGGCGGGACCTTTATGAAAAGGCGCCCCGAAGAGTGTTATGATCTCATCGAAAATATGACCGCCCATCACAATGATTGGGATACTTCCGCTCAACGGAATGAGTCATCGAGTTCTATCACTTCTTCTAATCCAGAAATAGCGATACGTTTTATAATGGTTTGACATTAAGTCATCGGGACACCATCAATGCTGCAGCGGGAGGAACTTTTATGCAAAAGACACCGGAAGAATGTTACGAATTGATCGAGAACATGACCGCTCACCACAACCATTGGGACACTTCAGCAACTCGAGACGAGCGTCTAGAAATATCTCTTCTACTACTACTACCGAGAGTCCCGAAGTTGTTCGACAATTGGAAATGATGAATAAGAATTTTGTAGAGATGATGATACAAATACAAATGACCAAATTTGTTGATACGAAATTTCCTTATGCAACTTCTCATTCTCTGTAAGTAATTTAGCCACACTATGTTCCAATTCGATATTGATCGTTTCAAGTACCTTAATTATCACACCCCCAGACGGGGCCTGGACGGAATACGTGTCCGAGGGCGTGACGTCATAACAATCCAAACATAAAGCAATAAAAAATGACCACTAATCATGGACGTTTAAAAAATTGTACTGGTTTCATAAAGAAAATTTATTTAAGTTTTACAACCAGTCATAAGAAAGTTAAATGTAGCGGAAGCATAACAAAGTTTGACAATGACAACGAGTATGTAAATAGATAAGTCTTGAAATTGGCGAAGTCACATAGCACATAGACTCCATTTAGCATCAAGAATCAAGCCAAGCTAAGCACCTGAGAAAACATGTTTAAAACGTCAACATAATGTTGGTGAATTCATAGGTTTAAGTTAATACAAGAGTGGACCACAAGATTTCAAAACGCATGCGACTACTATAACAGATACAGCATCACATAAAAAGTATTTATTGTTACGCTAAGCTCATGACACCGATGCTAATAACAACAGGGCATATCATATCATGCCACATAGTATTCCTGCCCTAACTGGTGTCCCAAACCAAAGACCACCACAACGCACATCGACATGACATATATTTGTTTGTTCTTCGTTAAGTGGAACCAAAGCAGATAGGGATAATTAGTCCCAATAGATCTATTTATTCATTTATGCTCACTTAACCAATCCAATTAGCCATAGGTGACTAACGGTTCATGATAGTTCAGGCAATAGTGGTTTGTAAGCAAACTTAGGCAACACATAAACATGTAAAACTCACGTTAAGAACTTGTGTCCAATTTTAAAAGCAAACAATGTTTCTCACCCCAAAGTATAAAGCATTTGTAAATCGGTAAAAACGTGGGGCTATGAACTCACCTTAAGCAAGTGGTGAATCGATAATCAACGAAGAAGAAATAAAGCCGAAGGATCCTACACGCGACCTAAATAAACGACGCGTCTTAGGAAAACGAAAGATAACCGAAACTTGTACGATACGCTTTCAAGAGAAAAGACATCCATGTGTGTTTGTGCTTTAGTTTATTTAATAAAGTATGACTAAATAAAATTATAGAGTTTTTCGTTAAGTTCCGACGTTTATCCGAAAATTGCCATTTTTAGTAACTTTCTATTTTGGGTAAGTTTTTAGTTTCGGGACGTTAATACCGTCCCCTATAAAGTGATATATCCATACAATCGCTTAACAAATTCCTAAACCGCCTAAGTCCTTATTTTAAATCGCCTAAATGTCATTTCGTACCATTTGAATAATCCTAATTTTAGTTAAAGACCATCTCAAATAACCTTATCATGACATTTCTAGTTGTTCTTCTAACTAGATTAATAACCTTCCATATCTTCGCATGGCATTAAAAATGAATCCAAAATTGTCCCGAAAGTGCCCGAAAACAAATTTGCCCTTTTTAGATTTCTATTCCAAACAGCACACTATTCATCTATGTTGCCGAAAAATGTTTCGAGTTTCATTTGGCCATAACTTGGCCGTTTTAAGTCCGATTTTAAAGTGTGATATATGAAAAATTATCTATTCAAAATAAGCTCTTCAAAAACTACTTTTACGCCTAATGAAAACATTTTTAAGCCGCTCAAAACCTCAAAACAAATTCGGGACAGCAAGGTTGTTTTACCGAAATACGACCAAAAATCAACCCAACTCGCATATTATGCCGTAGTCCTTTTGCCTAGATCTTTATCACCAATTAACCAACCAACAAAATTAACCTTAATCCAACCTAATCTCTATTGTTGCAACTCTCATCAACCCTCAATCTCACTAAGAACATGATATAAAACATAAACATAAAGTTGTAACAATTTTACTTTCCACTATATAAAAAGTATGACATAATATTAACTATTTCTTTTTGTAAAAATAACACAAACACATGGATCTTTTGAACATACATAGATCAATAAAGAAAATAGATGAAACCAAGGCAAAGATTCAATAAAGACTGACAAATCAAAGAACAAGAATTAGAAATACACAAGATCAATACCCAAGGACTATAGACTATAAAAACCCCAAATTTTGTAAACCCTAATTTTATATTCTTAAATCAAAGAATTAATGCTATCACACAACCCTTAGATATAACTAGGAATGAGCTTATGAACACTTGGGATCTTGTTAGAAATTCAAAAGTTATGATTGGGTATGGAATGTGGTGGTTTGCCAGTGACTAAGAGAGGGAGGGAGAGAGATTGTGTTTTTTATTGTAACTTGGAAATGAAATAAAACCCAAAGTTGTGTTATATGCTCGAGATATATACGGCAAGAGCTAGGGTTTGATAGGTTAATTGATGTATAACAATGACCAACACAACACCATACGTGGTGTGTGACCCTTTTGCTCGACGAAACTAGCACAAGACCATTATTGGTTCCTTTTTGTGTCTTGGTTTCCTGCAATACTGGTTAGATTTTAAATTTCACATTCACAAGGTATCAATGTGGTAAGTAATCACAATGGTTAATTTAACATGAAAATGTGCATGAAATACATTCTCATGTGTCCACTATCTTGTGTAAGCATGAAGCACATTCATGGGATTTATTCAAGAAAGATGCTTGTTGAATTATTTTGAGCATAGCACACATATATATTAAGTGGGTTTTTGGTATAGGAGGAGGGGGTGGAACAGAACAAATTTTGGCTTAATGCATAATATTATCGACGAACTTGAGTTTACACGAAATGATTTCGGAGTTTCCCGGGGTTCTGTTTGTCAAAAAACGGATAAAACGCGAATTTAAGAATAAAACCTAAAAATTAAATCGAATGGTTAAAAATCCAGGTAAAACAACACTCAGGAAAGCTAAATATCTCATAAGATAAGCCTAAATAATTTATAACTCTTGCCGAAAAGCGTCCGATCCGTGTTCTTCTCAGTTTTTAAACGCAGTTTTATTTCCCAGGTAAACTATCAATTTAAACGTAAACGTAAAAATTTAAAAGTAATGAGACGCTGAAAAAATGGGTCAGAATACTAAACGGGAATTTACGGGGTGTGACATTTTCTTGCTCGAGACCCCGAAGTCTTATTCGACAACGAATTATGTGAAACCGTCATAACTTTTGACTTCGACTAGAAGTTATGAGCATTCTCATAATAAACTTAGACCATGCCATCCTGTGGGTCCCCCCCGCCTCCTAATAAACAAATGTCCAACCATCCGTGTGGAATAACCTAACGGGGCCAGATCCCCGTCGATGGAGTAGTTTTGCCAACCGTCCACAATAGATGGATGGGGGCGGGCCAATGTGCCCCGAGTTAGTCCAATGTTCAAGTAACTATTTGTGTGACTGCGTCAAGCGCCATTGCGTAAAAAGTGCAAGGCAACGTACATGTCGGGAATGGGGAGATACGTGTGTGCGAATAGGCTCTAGAAGCGCGGCGACGGGTGCGATGAACACGAAAGGAGGTAGGATTCATAGGTAATCTAGAATCTAAGGAGTGTCTTGCTGTGGCATGTGGAGTGGTACGTCTTGATATAGAGAAGCAATATTGACGCTAGGAAGACAGAACCTATTCGATAGTAGGAGGTTAGTGCACTTTCTTCAATCGCATGAATGTCTACTAACACAAATCTATTCGAGCGCGAGCTAGGCCAAGTTCTCGCCGCTGACATATAATGGACCAGATAGTAGGACACATGGTTGCACTGGTCGAAGAACGAAGTCGAGAACGTGTTACAACTGTGCTGATGGAATGTGAGAGTCAACACATTGCAAAAAAAAGGCTCGCAATCAATCAAGAGAATGTATGATAAGGGAAAGTGCATATTAGAACTCCTCCCGACGTCTAAGACATCAGAGTTTAGGGTCCAGAAAGTAACAGATTGAGTGCCCTGAGCCCGTATTACATTGTATGCGACCGAAGTAAGGGACCCAAGTTCGTGGGAATCCTTGATACCTTATCCTTCGAGCTTAACGACCAAAAAGCTCTGTGAAAAAGCAATAAATCAATTATGGAAGTTTATTTCAAATCTTTCAAAGATACACTTCGATATTAGCTTCGTGATGCTCTCTTAATGCCAAAGTTGCTTCTACTTTAAAAAGTCTTCTAAGTAATAAAGAAAAATTATCGAATAATCAAGTATCCGTTAAATGAGAATTCTCGCGATGCTCCCTAAAAAGTTACCCAAAAAAACTTAGAGGATCCCGGTAAATTTCTCATCCCGAGTGATTTTCGCAGAGCTAGATGCATCTTACCTTGCCGATCTTGGGTGCAAGCATCAATATGATGCCCTTTCCATATGGAAGAACACTCACTCCCAAACTATCCACTCGAATGATTCTGGAACTTCAGACCCAAACGACTACTAGTCCATCCGGTATTCCAAAGATGACTTTGAAAAGTAGGAAAGTTCCAGTTCCGTCCGACTTCGTAGTCGTGATTATGTTTTGTTGATTCCTTGGTTCCCATAATTCTTGGATACCCTTTTGAGACGGCACGTGCTTTGATTGATAGATTTATGGAAAGAATTAACCTCTCCGAGTTGATGATGAAGCATAACCTTTAATTGGTCAAACTCGAGATACTCATACAATGATGCTGAATCGGTTAATCGAATTGATGTCATCGACGTTTCATGTGAGGAGCATGCTCAAGAAGTGCTCGGATTTTCGAATAGTTTTACGAGTGGCAATCCTACTTCGTCTTTAGATCCTATCCTTTCTACTTCTTTCCCCTCTCTCACTCCTTTTGAGGGAGGTGACTTCATTTTGGAAGAAATCAAAGCTTGTCTTACAAATGATTCAATTCCACCGGGAATTGATGATGCCGACTTTAATCCAGAGGGAGACCTTCTTCTACTTGAGAAATTATTAAATGATGATCCATGGTATGTACTTAAATACACATACCTTTGATCTTTAAAACCGGACTTAAATGACCAAAAACGTACCAAAAATACATTGTATTTGTATGTTTTCACTTATATTGTGCAGGTAACGGATATCTAAGAAAAGGGCAAAAACAAAGCCAATACGACAAAACCGAGCACGAGAACGGAAAGAGCGTAAGCAACAATCAAAATCAAAGCAAATCAAAAAGTCAAAGTCATCAAAAGTCACCTCGAAAAAGTCAAAGTCCAAGGCGGATCCGATATCGAAGAATTTAAATGGTCCATGGTTTGAGCTAATTACACATACCTTTTTACCTTTAAAACGAGCTTAAAATAACCAAAACGGACTTTAAATCCAAAAATATCTTGTTTTGCTATTTAAATTGTGCAGGAACGTATAACTAAAAAAGGATGAAAAACGTAGCTAAATCGACAAAACCAACATGGAATGGAAAAGACTGTGAAAGACAAAGCCAAATCGAAGCCGAAAAGTCAACTGGTCAAAGTCAAAGTCAACACCGACAAGGTCAAGTCAAAAGGAAGTCAAAGAAGAAAAAAATATATAACTAATGACTGAAATTGCCAAATCCCCTATTATATTTACAAAATAATGAAGAGAAGGCCATACAGCAATTTGGCAAAGTTAATACGCCAAGTACCAATTCGCCAATCCAAAGACTTATAACCACCAAGGACCTGTGATGGGGCAAAGAAGTGTTATAGCCCTTTGGGGACAATTTCTGCAAGTCCCCAAAACATCTAATAACACAAGGACGAGTGTGAAATAAAACTTAACACCCTCTAAGGACCAACCGTTGCCAACTCCTCAAACTTTTGCCCTGTCACCCCTCTCCTTTTGTAACTCATTTCCCGCCCCAAAAGATTATCTTCCCCATACATACCCGTTATAATCCCCCACCACAAAAAAACCCCTGGATAAGCATCACCCCCCTCCTCCACTACCTTCCCTTGTCACATGTTGCCATTGCCAAGTTGGCAATCCACACCTTTTTCAATATTTATGCTATAACCAATGGCTCGGATCAAAGGTTTGGGAACCAAGAAAGATTTGAAGCCAGATGTTTTGTTCTTTGCACCTCACAAAAACTAACACACTTTGTTTGTGTGAACTACAAGAAAAGCACAAGGGAAGACAAAGGACCTAGTCGTTTTCCTATATAAAAGCTTTGTAAAAGCCATTGTGGCTGGAAGTAGTTTTTTTTAGTAGTTTTCAGCATTTTAAAAGTTTAGGTGTAAAAGTTTTAAGCTAAGTTCTTTTATGTACTTGTAATTCTTCGTTTTTAATGAAAATTCAGTTCTTCTAATTTTTGTTCTAAATTGTAAAAGTTTCTTAAAAACTCTTAAGCTCTCATTTAAGCCACATCTATAAACTGTTTGCAAAACTATTTTACAAAAGTTAAGGGAAATTTTAAAAGAAAAGAAGCAAGGGTATTGTTGGATTGAGCAAAGCATGGATGAATAACAAGGTTGACGGACTTATTGGGTTTGGTTATTTAAGCAAATTATAAGGCTGGGAGGAATTTAGAGCATAATTTAGGTCCCAAAAGTCCCTTTAAGCAAGGATCAAAGGTACCACTTTCTTTTAAGTTTGCTAAAAAAAGTTACTGCAGCAAAAAGCTTATTAGCTTATTTCTAGCTATTTCTGCCTTTGAGAGCTATTGATGTTGTAATAATTGAGTGCTTAAATATCTTTATAATGCTTTCATTGTTCATTTTTATGCAATTTTAGTTAAAACTGTCAATGATATGCTTATACTTGCCCTATCTATTCTCCTTTTAAAGTGCTTATTGTTTACCTTTTTATCTTATTATGGTCCTAAATTGTTTTAAGTATTATTATGTTTTTACAATTTCAGTTTAACAGGCTCTTATATATTTAAAGTCAATTACAAAATTAAGGGGGTGTTTGTGTTAAACAGTTTGGAAAACAGGTCAAAAAATGTTTGTGTATGGGTATGTCCAATTAAGCAAATTTAGCTTAAGTGATAAGCTTGTTCAAAGCTGTTTTAAAAGTTTTTTAAGGTTGAAAATTGTTTTTCAAAGTTTTTATAAATCACTTTTGAAACTGTGAGATTTTTAAAAACACCACAAGTGCTTATTTAGTTAAGCACTTGGGATTTTAAGTTGAGGTTCAAAAAGTGTGAGTTTTGTGTGTCTTAAACAAACTGTCACAAACCCTTGGTCTTTTGACTTTGTTGAGTCAAAAACCACCCAAGTGTTAAGTAGCAGTTTTAAAACCAAAAGCCCTTTTTCATTCAACAAATTCAGCAAGTTAAACTAAGTTTTAGAATGTCAAAATTTGTGCACAAGTTCAATTGCTAGGGCACTCAAGCTGTTTAAGCTTATTTTTCAATTTTGAGCTTATTTGACAGCTTTTAAAAAGCTGTCAAATAAGCCCCTAGTTATTAGCTTTAATCTCCCCTGGTGCAAAGGGGAGATTTTAAGCTCCTTTTTCTTAAGCTTTAAGAGTACTTAAGCCCAATTTCTTGGCTTATTTTAAGGTTTTATAACCTTAGATAAGCCACCTTAGTTTCACCCTTAAGCGAAGTTATTTATGCTAATTTTTGAGCTCCAAACTAGCTCTTTCACTGTATTAGCTTAGTGTTTGTGTAGGAACTACTTATTTTTCGTTAGGCTTATACACTTATTTATAAGTTCCATTTTGCTCCTAATGGTTTTTTAGGTTAGTGTGATAAGCTGTGATTGGCTTATTCTCCTTTTTCCTAACTTATTTGTCCAAAAGGTTAAGCTTTTAGCCCTTTAAGCTTGTTTCAGCTTCTGTCATTAAGCCCTTTTTTCAGCTTATTTAGCCTTAGCTTTTAAGCTCCTTAGTGCTTATTAGCTACTTAGGAGTCCCTTTAGCTTATATTTGTCCAAGTGTTTACTTAATTGCACCATAAGCCCAAAGAACTTAGCTTTTCTACTTTAAGCTCTTTTGTAAGCATACTGCCATTTTTAGAGCTGATTTTAAAACTTATTTAAAGCTTTTTCAAAAAAGCGTAGTTGACAAATGTTTTAAGCCCCACGTACTTTACAACTTCTGTCACAAGTCTTTCCAAAAAAAAAAGATGGAAAACAAGGGCCCGGTGCGCAAGACTCGAACCCGTAACCCTCATACCGTCCCTTTTATACACACTCCTACCGCTGCGCCCTTGGGTCTTGTTTCGTTAAAGAAGCTCAAGGGGCTGGTACTTATAACACGTTTTAGGCTTTTAAAGCTAATAAGCTTGTACAGCTATTTGAGGGCTTATTTATAAGCAACTTTTGTTTCTATTTTTTCCGTAGGATTGTTTATAGTATAAAAGTATTTTTTTTAGTAAATTTTTTCAAATTTTCGAAGTCATTTAATATTTTTTATAATTTAATTTAGTTAAAAGTTTTAAAAATTCATAAAAAATACAAAAATTATCAAAAAAATATTTTTCTTTTTTAGAAAATTTTCGTAGGGTTATTTTTACAACTTTTCATCTTTTAAAGAGCGGTCCGGGTGCGGTTTTTTGTCTTGACTCGTTTTTGGGTCAAACGAACTCCGTTTCGTCTATACTTTTCATTTCTTCGTTATTTGTTCCCTAGAGTAGTTTAGAAGTAAAAATTTCTTCGTAGGGTTAATTTCAAAGATTTTAGGTTTTTCCCCCTTAGTTCGGGGCCTGTGCTTTCGTTTTCTAGCTTAATTTTATAATTTTTAGGATTTTCTTAAACGTTTTAGTTTATTATTGTTTAATTTAGCTTTCCACACTCTCAAATCATTTTTCTCATTCAAACTCCAATCTTTCGACTGTATCGATTCTCCAGTCCAGCCTCGTTGGGGATAAACGACCCGGGAACACTCTATACTACTTCTCGGTTTTATTGATTCTGCTTTTAGACTATTCTTACTATATATATTTTATATTTTATTATATTATATATATTTTAAGGTGTAGTTTGGACGGATCAATTTTTGGCGCCGTTGCCGGGGAGGCTGTGAAACCGTTTATCGTTACGTTTGGCATTTGTGTTTGAAGCTGTGAATATATATATATATATATATATATATATATATATATATATATATATATATATATATATATATATATATTAAAATAAAAAAATAAAAAGGTACAAAAATATTTATTCATATTCTTTTAGTATAATTATCATATAAAAAAAACCAAAAAGATAAAAACATTGTCTTTAATTAGAAATAAAATTCACAAATTGGTAAAAATACCAAAATATAATATTCTCAACTGAGGTATTATCATAATAACTTCCGGTGAACTTGTTGGTTCCCAACTCGAACAAAAGATTTAAAAACTTGCCATTTGTGTCTCTTACGACATACGGCTCACCTTGAAAAGTTAAACAAACTATAAAGTGGGTATAAGGAGGGTTGTTCCGAGGAACTACGACCCGAAAGGAGAAATAAGCTTCGCGCTATTCCTACTCCTCCGCTCACCTGTGCGTTTACCTTTTTGAGACTACCGAGGAAGTAATAGATTATTTGGTTTAAGTTGTCTTATCTCATTGTCCGTTAAAATCAATTGTGAATAAATCATTAAAAATCCAAAAAAAAATTAGAGTAAATTTTCTTTTTTATATTTCTTATTTTGTGCATCGCACTCGATCTCAGCCCGAAGACGTCGACAACCACAAGATCCGACAAACTTCTGTTGAATCATCCATCTTGAGAAAACTGATAATCCTCTACCCAAGTTACAAAAATGGCTGATAATCGTACATGGCCAATTCTCGATAGCACCCACAGAGGGTACGAGGATGCGATATTATTCCGCAATCACCGCGAAAAACTTTGAGATCAAGCCATGGTCTTTCTGACTCTGTCCAAAACAAGCAATTTTTTTGGGAAAAGATAAAAGAATGACACACATGCTCACATCCGTTATTTCAACAAATCACTTCCTACATGATGATAGAACGTACCAAATACGTCGGTTACACTTATGCTTTCCCGTTTTCACTCAGAAGGGGCAGCCCGATATGCTGGAAAAAGAACCCCCTCGGTCGATTGAAACATGGGTGATCTTGTTTTGAAATTCTTAACAAATTCAACCCTCCCTCTAAAACGACAAATCTCAGAAAATGAAAATCACGAATTTCAGCAAAACTTTGATGGGACGTTTTATTAGGCTTGGGATCCTTTAATGAACTTTTTAAAGGGATTGCCCTCATCATGGTTTATCAGAATTGCATCAACTCGATACATTCTATAATGCCCTAAACACAATTGATCAATTCAATGAACTCTGCTGCCGTGGTAACTTCTTAACAAATGCCTCGAGAGAATGTTTAAAATCAACGAGAGCAATCTAAGGTAAACGTCAACCAAGAAACAAAGCTTTGTTGTACTAAAATGAGTACCAGCACTTCACCCAAGGCATCTCATCTGTTGTTGCTGAACTCAAAGACAGGTTCGGGCATTAATTCTTTGACAGAAAAAACCAAACACCCAGCTTCCCGCCCGCAAATGCGTTGAACAAAGTTTGTGTAAAACTTGTGGGGGAGGTCATTTCTTATCAAAACTGTCCAGCCACAATACAAACATTTACCATGACAATATCCAAGAGTAGGTGTCCAGGCCGCTGCGCCAATTTTTACCCAAGCTAATCTGGTTATCGACCTTCGATGGTCTCAAATCAAATTCGACCTCCTGGGTTTCCCCATTCAGAATCTCATGCAAATAATCAAAAACAATTTCAATCGAGAAAAACTCAATCAGAAACAAGGAACAATTTCAACCAATGCAATAATCGACCTCCGTCCAATCAACCAGTAAGCTCATCAAGGACCGTGCTCCTCAGACATCACGGTGTGGTCAAAAACAGATTTTGAAAAGATATGTCACAGCCAATGATGCAGTTTAAGAAACATGCAAAACCAGGTCAAAACCTGCAATCCCAAATGCAAAATTTGACTGACATGCTTTCAAAAATTTGTTACAGCAAAGTACAAGCTTCTACTTCCGGTTCTGGAACTCTTCCTGTAAACACTGTTACCAACCCAAAGGAAAATTTACAAGGTATCACCTACCCGAATGGTGTTACCAACCAAGACCGAAGCAGTTTAATAATGATGCCGAGGTGACAAAGGACACGATGCCACCTGCTAATAACGAAGCACCGAAGACGTCCAACCCCTTTGTTTCAAATTCAGAACTCGTAATCCAAATCCTGAGCATGTGATGCTCCTTTTGTTACTCCAGTTTCCTAAAGCATCAATTCCATTTCCAGACAATTAAGAAATGATGAAAGGCGCAAGGAAAAAGCTAACGACCAAATCGAAAAATTCTATAAAATCTTTAGAGATTTGAGTTTCGAGATTAGCTTTACCGATGCCTTGATGCTCATGCCTAAATTTGCTTCGACTTTAAAAACCTTAATTGGAAACAAAGAAATTGATCGAATTTGCAAGAACTCCTTTGAATGAGAACTGTTCACGGTCATCCTTAACAAGTTACCAAAACTTGGAGACCTGGCCAAATTCTTATTCATGTGAATTTACGGGATTACTACATGCAACGCATTGCCGACTTGGTGCGACATTAATCTCATGCCTTATTAAGTATGGAACAATCTATCTCTTCCTGAATGACCCCGACATGCAATACACTAGAACTAGCTGTCTGTCGATCACTAAAACCAATCCGTATCGCTGAAGATTCTAATGTAACTGTGGGAAAAATTCCAATTTCCAACTGACATTGTGTTGTTGATTTTGAACCCGACCCCCGAGTAACCTTAATTCTCGTGCGATGTTTCGGGCGATGTTTCTTGAAAACCAGTCATGCTTTGATAGATGTTTATGAAGGTGAAATTACCCTTCGTGTTGGCAAAGAGGCCATCACATTTAATCTGGACCAAACTTCAAGATACACACCTGATTACAATCATATGACGGTAAACAAAATCGACGTCATTGATATGGCTTGTGATGAGTATTCTCAAGAGGTCCTAGGATTTTCCAATGTGATCGCGAGTGGCAATCCCACTCCATATTTTGAGCCAATTGTTTCTACTGCTTCTCCAAATCTAACTCCTTTCGGGGACAGTGATTTTCTCCTATTTGAAGAAGCAGATTCTTTTCTTGCTCTAAAAGACGATCCAACTTCATCTGAAGTTGATCCAACTTATCAGGATCCTGAGGGGGACATCCTACTTCTAGAAGCAATTTTGAACAGTGAACCACCACCCCCCCTCCCAAATCAAGAACAATATATGCCTGGAGTTAGGAAAGAACTTAAAGTTTGTGAAGCTAAAACCGTTGAATCATCCGTTGATAAACCTCCCGAGGTTGAACTCAAGGAATTGCCGCCTCACTTAGAATACGCATTTTTGGAAGGTGACGACAAGTTGCCTGTCATAATTGCGAAAGACTTGAAAGATGAGGAAAAGGCAGCTCTTCTCAAGGTTCTAAAGTCCCACAAGCGAGCCATCGCTTGGAAACTTTCCGACATAAAAGGGGTTAATCCTGAGTTTTGTACTCATAAAATCCTGATGGAAGAGGACCATGAACCATCTGTGCAAAGTCAGAGAAGGGTAAACCCAAAAATCCACGACTTTATCAAGAAAGAGGTTGAAAAACTTCTTGACGCTGGGTTGATTTATCCAATCTCTGACAGCCCTTGGGTGAGCCCGGTACACTGTGTACCAAAGAAAGGAGGCATAACAGTCATCAAGAATGAAGATAATGAATTGATTCCTACTCGGTTGGTCACGGGATGGCGAGTATGTATTGACTACAGAAAGTTGAATGAAGCCACCCGAAAAGACCACTTCCCATTGCCCTTCATGGACCAAATGCTCGAAAGACTAGCAGGAAACCAATACTATTGTTTCCTCGATGGCTTCTCGGGTTATTTTCAGATCCCAATAGACCCGAAGGACCAAGAAAAGACAACTTTTACTTGCCCGTACGGAACGTTCGCCTATCGTCGCATGCCTTTTGGGCTATGCAATGCTCCTGGTACGTTCCAACGATGTATGATGGCAATCTTCCACGATATGATTGAAAAAACGATGGAAGTATTTATGGATGACTTTTCGGTCTTCGGGGACTCTTTCTCTACGTGCCTATCCCATTTGGAAAAAATGTTGAAGCGGTGTGAAGACACCAATTTATCTTTAAACTGGGAGAAGAGCCATTTTATGGTGAAGGAAGGCATTGTTCTCGGACACAAAATTTCCAAGTCGGGACTTGAGGTTAATAGAGCTAAAGTTGAAGTAATAGCTAAACTCCCTCATCCGACTTCTGTCAAAGGTGTCCGTAGTTTCCTTGGGCACGCCGGTTTTTACCGACGATTCATTCAGGACTTTTCTAAAATTGCCCGTTGATAAGTGCTTAATTACACATATCTTTTACCTCTAAAAACGAGCTTAATTAACCAAAAACAGACAAAAACTGCCAAA
>BQNB010052472.1:0-40477 GCA_026074375.1 Tanacetum coccineum
CTTAGTCATATGGCCCACCTTGTTGCAAATATTACACTTAACAGTGCAAGGTCCTGTGTGATGCAGAGTGCATTTCTTACACAGGGGACAGTTTCTAATATACCCAATGTTCTCAGCTAGAGTGGCATCATAAGCCCTGAAGGTTTCCTGTCTTCTGTTCTGTTGTGGTTGGTGATTATTGTAGCGGTTGTTGGTGTTGATGTTACGGTAGTTGTTGTTATTATCGTTGCGGTAGTTGTTGTTGTGGAAAGTTCTTCTGTCGTCAAACTTTCGTTTGTGATCACTTGATACTTGCACCGGAGTATCCTTTGTTACCTGATCTATTATCCTCTGTGCTATGTTAATGGCTTCCTCTAGAGTTTGAGGTTTAGAGGCAGTAACATTCCCTTCAATACTTTGAGGCAATCCCCCGATGAAAATTTCCATCATTTTCTCAGAATCTGGCACCATAGTGGGACACAAGGTTGCCAATTCCTGTAATATTCTCACATATGTCTTGAGATCATTCCCCTTCACAGTCAGATGGTAAAATTCATCTTCCATCTTCTAGACTTTAGTTCGGGGACAATACTTCTTTATCAAAAGTTTCTTGAATTCAACCCAATTATCTTGTAAGCTTCTTCTATCCTAATAGGTTGGGCAAAAGAATTCCACCAAGATAGAGCTTCTTCAGTTAAAGTACAAGTAACAAACTTCACCTTGCAGTCTTCGATACAGTTGCTATGGGAAAACACTGATTCAGTTCTTTCAAACCAGCGGTTGAGACCAATAAGCTCCTTCCGTAATTTGAAATTTGATAGGTTGGATGTCCATGAACTCTTTGTAGTCACTGTCTTGCTACAAGAGTTCTATTGCCTGGTGGTATTATCAATATTTGCCATGTTAGCGGCTTGTGCTTCCAGAGCCGCGGAAACACTGTCAGCAACTAGTTTCCTGATGGCAGCTTGAGTCATGGCTGGTGCTTCAGATGTTGACGTCCTTTTGGGAGGCATTCTATCAACATAAGGATCCAACACGAATAAGGTAATGATATCTCATGTTCTTAAATTGCAATGCTCATTTTTGAACTTTAAATCATTTTTAAACAATTGAGTGATATTGAACATCTTAGATTACTTATTTTGATACGGATTCTAACAAGCATCTGATTTAGAAGTCACGGTATGATTCATAATGATGAAGACGGAGATGTAATATAGAACACAAGATGAATATAAAACGGGTTCACCATTATATTATATCATGAACGACTTTCCTTTGTACTGTACATAGTCAAAATTTGACAAGTGTTGTTATTTATACCACACATCTCGTGGCTAGGTTAAAAGCTATAACTAGTATCTAATCTAGTAGTCCGATGGTCCTTCCTAGTCTGTTCTTATGTTCATAGATTGCATTCAGAAGACGTTCCTTATCTGCTTGGTGACTTGTGCCTGGATATCTTAGATGATTTGTTTTGTTTAGCAATCCTGGAAAGGCGAGCCAGAGCAATTTACTGTTTATTTTCCCATTTGCTTTCTTTGAAGTTTAGCAATTTGAGTATGAGATTCTCGGAGTTCAGCTTCCAGATTGTCAAAATCTTGTTGTATGATCACCCGACCTTTTCCAAGACCTTCTATTTTGTCTTCTATGTGCTCAATGCGGTCGAGAGAGAGTTCATCTAGATGATTCAAAATTTCCTCAATTTGCTCCTCGTGACATTAGACTTATCTTAAGAGAGCTTTTCTATTCTTAAATGCTTGTGGTAGGTCATAGTTAGAGAAGGATGAGCGTCAACGACCTCGTTCTAAGTGGCATAATTCATAGGAAAAGAATTCTTGAGGATTAAACATTGGAGATAGCATTGAAGATGGAGGCATAATAGTTGGCGGTAGAATAGGTGATTCTTTAGCATAGTATGCATGCATGACCTTCATATAGGGGTCATCATGAAAAAGTGAAAGAGTTGGTGAAGCTATTGGAACTAAACCAAATGAGTTATTTGAAGAGCTAGAATAAGTTTTTCTTGGTGAAGCTGGGACATAGTTCGGGGAAGCAGGATTTAGGAGTTAGAGGAAAAAGCATCCTCAATATTGGAAGTAGGGTGGCTGGGAGAAGACATCACTCTGTTAATAACCCAGTGGTAAATAACATAAGTTATTTATATAATAGTATAATAGTTATGTACTTTACATACTATTCCGGAAATGTAGTGGCACGGAGGACTTTCTTGGATGGAAAAAGAAAAGTAGTTATAGTTAAGGTTTCAACCTTGTTCTCTATAACCGTGGCTCTTGATACCAATCTATAACACCCCTATTTTTGACATATAGCAGCGGAAGCTAATCTGGGGTATTATTTCATAGTACAACAGTCATAATCATAGAATACGACTCAAAAGAGACGGTTTTTTAAAAGAATTAGTTATCAATTCATTATTTCATCAGAGTTTTTACAAACAGAGGTCCCAAAATCTACATGAAAACATAAAGTTTGAATGATAACAGTTTAGCCATCTTCAAGTCCATGCCACTCCGTGCCATAAAGGTGCTCAGTTACCTTGAGTTAAACATAAATGAAATGTAACACAAAGGTTGAGTGATATTCATAGGTTATGTTAAACAGTTTGAATACAAGTTCAATAGTGGGTTACGCTGTTATACACCCATAAGTGTAATAATTGCAATGAGTACAATTATTATAGAAAACAGTATTATTGTGTCTAAGCTCATGGCACTTAAACTGACTTGTGTATATATCAATAATGATATATATAATGATTATGGCTCCTGTGTGGTAATTGCCACATAACAGATGAGGTTTCAAATATAGTGCGTTTGGTTACCTATCCGGCTAACACAAACGTTATTCGTCAACCCTGATAGATCTATCCACAATATTCGCGTTCACTCGCAAGTGATTAATGGTCCATGATGGTGGGGGTCTTTTGGCATAAAGAGACTTAGACAACAGATGTAATAATATATCAGGATAGTATACATTTAGAAAACACTTGTATTGTTGGTTTATAGCATGTTTACCCTCGCGGGGGATTTATGAAATATTTAAAGAGTTTAAATGCGAGGCTATGAACTCACCTTAACAGGAAATTATTGATAGCAAAAGTATTCAAGTGAAGTACAGCTACGTCACGAAATTGGGGTATTATGTCAAGTCACTTAGTGTGATGGTTTATGTTTCAAATTCATAAAGTTTTAACGTATTTACTTTGTTTGATTAATTTATAAAAGTATTGTATCACTGTTGGGTATCATTAATTCCAGAGGCCGTGTAGTATCGTTGAGGAGACCAGGGCACTTTAAATTTAAACCTAGCAAACTCGTCAAAACAAGTACCCAAATGGAACCCCTCTACACATGATTTTCCTAGTAAAGTGATACGAATTAGATTTTAAGTTTCTTCAAAAGCTAGTCGATGGTAAGTATACGTTAATTATATAACCGTATTTGTTTTTATAATTGCGGTCTGATCGCTTGAGTAAATAGCGAATAATTGTATCAAGTTTTATAAAATCGAGTTTTATAATTTAATATATATTTTTTTTTAATTTTTATAAAAAATGTTATTTTTTTATTTTTATGTTTGCAAAAATGGCACATATATACCCTTGTTTATAAACTTTTACATGTTGAGTACTTTATATATAATGTTTATCTATAATTTAACCTTTATTTGAAACTTGGCAAGATAGGTCTTTTAGTTATAAATTTGGATATGACATTTTTAGCCTCTCTTAGTTATTAAATTCAGAAAGTTACGATATTAACCCCTCTGCATGGAAATAATTACAAATAAAGTCCAAAAGCCATGCAAAAGCTTATTCTTAGGATTCCAAATGATTTTTTGTAGGTTATAGCTTATTAGAATAAGCTAAAATAAGATGTTCTAACATAACAAAAGTTTAGAAAAAGGATTCGTTAGCTAGAAAATCAAAACGGGTTATTTTTAGGGTTTTAATAAAAAACACATGGGTTTGAGGATTTAAGGATTAAACAAGAGTTCATATTTGATCTTAAGAGTATTATGATAACATTTAATACAGATTATAGTGTTATTGAACAAGTATATTGAGGCTTATTGAGCTAAAATAGGACGAAAAGGGGGTTTTCGGGTTCGTACGCCTAGTAATGACTTCAAGGGCTTCTTTTTCTTGGTTCTTGGCTTCTATTCTGATCTTAGGGACCTACTACTTCTTCCTTGGCTGAGCTAGAACTCCATTTGAGTGTGAGATAAATGTTTGAGGTGTGATTTGAATGAATGGGGGTGCCTTTGTTCGGGCCTTGTTTTAATATAGGGTTCGACATGACCCTTGGGCCCATGTTTGGGGTGCTATTGATTAGTGTCAAGGCTAGGATAGATGATTCATGGAAGCTAGTATGATGAGTCTTGAGAGCTAGATGGTGGATTGAATGGGTGGAAGGGTTGTATTTAAGGGTTTCTGGTTCAATGGTGTAGTGCAAAAGAAGGGACAAGGATAACTTCGTGGCCAAAGGTGTGTTGGGGAGGTGCTTGTAAGGTGCTAGGGTGGGCTGTGCTAGTGATTGACGGGAGGTGTTCCGAAGGTCTTTGGTTACTTAAAATGGGTAAAACAAATGAAGATAATGGCGTGTCGGGTTTGGTTTTGGTTCGGATAGGGTTTTAGTGGTTTTGAAAAAGTGATTAGGGTTAAGATTTAGGATAGATTAGGGTTTAGGAGTAAGATTAGGGTTAGGATTAGGGTTTTAGGATTAAGTTTAATGTTAGGATTTGGGTTTAGGATTAGGTTTTTTAGGTTTAAAAGTGAAATTTGGGTTTTAGGGTTTCGTTTTTAGGGTTAAGGTTTTAGATTTGAGTTTAGAAAGGATTTAGGGATTTGGTTTTAAGGTTTAGGAGTTGGATGAAGTGTTTGTTACCTTACTACTTAAGTCGCGTGTACAAAATCTAAAATGAAAACGGTGGTGTGTGAAAAATGAGCTTATTTGAATTCATGCATTGTTGATTTGTACATTGAGTATTTAGGACTTGTACATTGACTTGGAGGGAAAATATGATTCAAATATTGTGCATTGTACACTTGTACACATGCTTTGAAGGCCTGCACATCCATTTTATATGTATACATTACATATAATTAGGGTTTTGATATTAAAACGTCAACGTTTATTGCTTGTTTCTGTAGTATGTTGTTAAATGGGTACGTTAATTGATATATGTACTTGGTAAAAATGATATTAAGATACTGACTTGACATATTAGGATGTTTACATGATATAAACATAGATATAGATTGTAACATCCGAGAATTTTCGAATTTAGAGTGACGATTTCAATCTTTGCCTTTTAGGGTCTGGCTTGACTTAAAAGAACGTTCTCTAAATCACGTTTTCACCGAATCGACTTAATCAATTTGACGTGGAAATGACATTCCTGACAACTTTCTTAGTTTTGCCCTTGAGGGCCTGGAAACGAGCGAAAAGGCTAAAACAGCAACCGCAAACCACCCCATATTTTAATTTCGCAACAATATACATCGCGGACACACAAAAAACAATTAATTTGTTTTTTAGTTATCTAGTATTTATTTAATATAAAAATATTAAATAAATTATTCATCAAGTTTTAATTAGAAGCGTTGCGGATAACGCGAATACTCGGGTTGAAATCCATTTTTATTTCGGACGGAGCGAAACCGGTTCATAAAATGAATAACAGATATTTTATTAAATGTTATAAGAATTATTCCGGTTAATTTTATCAATGCGAATACTCATTATTATCGGAAAAATTGATTTGAAAATTAGTTTGTGTACACGCACCACATGTGCGTTTGGTTTCGGGTCAACCAACAAATGGTGCGTTGGTTTTGTTAGTTATCACCGGGGGTGTTCGTTTGGCTTGTTGAAATCTTGGGGTGTTTGTTTGTGAGTTGGGTCGGGACAGCGGGAATGAGTCGGGTTGGCTGTCAAACAACGGGACAGTCGCCTCCCCGCTGGGCGGAGGGATTTTGTGTCGGGTTGTACCAGCCGGTTGTGGTTCCGGGTAGACCCTAAAAGGGTGTTTGTGTGGGGTTTTGTGGTTCACAGCCGGGTGCGTTTGGTTTGTATATATATACCGAGTAGGGGGCTGTTTGGGTTTAGCAGCTAGGGGGTTGTTTGTTTGGGTCGTGGCAGCCCCTAGGGCGTGTTTGGGTTGGTTTGGGTTATAACACAAAATGGTGTGTTTGGTTTAGACAGAAACGCACAAGGGTGCGTTTGGCTGTCAAAATAGCCTAAGGGTGCGTTTGGCTTAACAGCCACGCACAAGGGTGCGTTTGGCTGTCCATCAGCCGGGGTGCGTCGAGTTGTGGGATGACACCGAAATAAAGTGAGTTTGGTTAACACAAAAATATATAAATTGTTTCATATATTTGATCGGATAAATTTATATGTGATGAAATCTGTTAGAAACTTGCGGCGTCGAGATAATATATAAATTGTATTAAAGCAGGATTAATAAGAAAATATAAGCCATAAGAGACACATTTTAGATATAGCTTAGACAAGAATTGAACTAAAAACGGACTTTGGCGCCTCTTTATAACGGATAATTTAAAACAGAAAATAGAATGTGGGATTCGGAATTCGAGACTTTGAAAAGTTAGACTTTGGTTTATAAAATATAACAAATTATATTTTGACGGACGTTTTGATATAAAACGGGACTTTTAACTCTCAATAACGAAGAAACTGGAACGAAATCGAAATATACACTTTAATAGAAAATAAGTTATTTTTAATATATTAAATCTGACATATCTATTAATTAAACGATTCGAGCACTTTCGAGTCCGTTTCAGCCTTCCGGCGAAACACGAAAGTTGTTCGTAATGGCATTTTACTTTGCCGCGAGGCTTATCGGCTTTAGAAATTGAGATAAGTTAGGATTGGACGGAAAATAGTATATATACATAAAATATACTAAGGGTTAAGGTTTAAAGACGCGCAAGTGGATTTCTCATCACATGTATATATGACTGCATACATATAAAAATATGTATGATTTCGTGGTAACGATGTACGCATCGTTGATCGTATTTATTACGTGTTATAATCGAACGACATAATTATAGGTCGTGGTCGAGATCGTTGCAGATTCAGTTGTGATTTAATTGGATTAATTGATCGTGGTCTTTAATCAATGTGAGTTCATAGCCTCGCTTTTCAATCTTTTGAATGTTTTATAACCCGCGAGGGGGATACATGCTTGTCTACAAATTCTTATACTTGGTTATCTTATAACAACGTGATTGTTTTAAAGGATATTGTGAGTTTATAGCCCCATGTTTTTCTGGTTTAACATATATTTTTGGGGTGAGAACTTGCTTGTTGCTAAATTGTTTGCAAATTCAATTACATGGTCGATTACATACGTGTTTACATGAATATTTACAAGCTCATATTTACATGAATATTTACCAACTCATATTTACATGCTTTGTTACAAATTGGTTTACATACTCATTTACATAGCTCGCTATGGGATACATTATTTGACTTCATTTTTGGTCACAAATACATACTTTACATTTGAAATGATTTCGGATTAGCTTAGGCTGATTGAACTGATAACAATAAAATTACTGCCCGGGTGTTCTTGGAGGGGACACCGGTAACGGGAGTACATATTTTTACATTACTGCCCGGGTGTTCTTGGAGGGGACACCGGTAACGGGAGTACATATACATTGTATCACTGCCCAAATTGGGTACATACAAGTCTACGTCACAGCGTCATGAACTGTAAATCACTTGGAGGGTGAGCGCGAATGTTATGAAATAGATCTATTCGGGTGTGGATCCCTGTTCGGGTGATTTGCTATCGCCGGTAACGAACATTATAGCGTGATGTCCACGCGAATGATATAAAATAGATCTATTCGGGATTGACAACCCCCGTTCGGGTGACTAGCTATCACTGGGAACGAACGTTATAACATGTCGGATTATAACGTTGGGACTATCGGGCCTCCCCGACAAATACATAATTGATACATTTTTGGTGACATAAAATTTGTCATGCATTATTTATAAAAATCTTTGGGATAAGATTGGTATTTTTGGTGACATAAAATGTGTCGTGCATATTTTATAAACATTTTACATGGTACTGTGATGACACAGTGGATAAATATATTTGTTGAAACTTACATTCATATTTAAACTAATCTATGAACTCACCAACTTTAATGTTGACACTTTTAAGCATGTTTTTCTCAGGTGAATTAGATGCTTGGACTATTTGATGTGCATTGGAGTCTTTACATTCAAGCTTTTCATTGTGATGCAATTATGGGACAAATGTTATATTAAATACAGATTTTGATTAAATCAACAATGTTATTTTTTTTAAACGACACCTAGAGGTCGTTCTCTTGTATCTATTGCTGTGTATTATGAAGTAGCACCCCATGTGGTTTTCCGCTGCGTTGTTGTCGTATTTTTGGGGGTGTTACACAGGATACGCCGTATAGGGAATTGAACAAACGCGTTTTCTTGTGAAGTCCAGGAGCTGATACACCGTATCTTTTTTTCTGGATACGGCGTATTGAGCAGAAATAAGCAATCTTCAAATATCATCGTTTAAGCTCCAAAAAGTGCGCCTTTTAGCATGTCTTCACAAATCACTCTGTAATTACTGCAATTTACAACTTTAAGCAATTAAGTAACGATTCTTGCAATAATTATATAAAAGTGTATAATTTATTCGGGATAAATGATGGTATAAATGTAACATTATTTGATGTCATCAACATATTATAAGTGCACAAGTAGAAAATAGATCATGTAACAATGTCATGTAAGGAGCAAGAAGAAAAATTCATGCACACCATGTTTAAGATTTAACATTTATTAGCATGAAACATATAAGTATAAAAGCATTATAAAGATAAAACCTTTCCAAGGTTTACATATTTGACTATTGATGCTTGGTAGCGGGAGCAAGTTTTACATTTATATTCATGGCTTATTAATCTACCAAAAATGCATACGAGCAAGTATACTTGTTCATTCATAGTAAAGTTGGGTGAGTCGAGTTCGTTCCACGTGACTTGGGAATAATCATTACATAGTAGAGAAATAAGCAAATAGGTTTTCACGAATCCTATTACTTCTAAATACATCATATTAAATTCATTCATGAAAAAAACAATACTTGTGCTTAAAATCCATTTCATTGATATGAGAGTTTGACTTGTTTGGTTAAAACAAGATTGTATGACTCACAAAGCCTCTTAATATGGATGTGATCCATGGTGTATTTCACAAACCACGTATTTCTTAAATTGATGATGAACCCTCTCGACCTATGAACACCATACTACTAAGCCATTTTTAACTCTATTTGCTATAAAACAATGTGTATGCCAAGTTGTTCAAACGAGCTCTTTCGTCCTGTACTCGAGTTTAAATCATACCAAGCCTTTTTAATATGTTAATTTGACGGATTTCAAACATCAAAAACTTACTAATTCGTGTACTAATTTTGGGAGAATGAAACATAACTGAAAATCCTTTCGGCCCATAAATCCGGCTGAGTTCCATCAACACATCAATTAAACAAGTTTATTATTTAAACAAATCATAAGACAACACATGGAATCATGCATACAATTATAACCAAACTTTCATAATCAAATCAACATCATTTTTGAACAAATATAACAAAATTACTCCATACTCATTTCAATAACAAAACAAAATTCAATCATCACGTTCCTAACATAAAGGTAAAAAAACTTATGCAAATTCATAACAAGGATTATACCTAGCCGAATGATTACATAAGATAACTTAGAACTTAGATTTACAGCAATCCAAACGCCTCTAATCAACTACGAACACCAACTCCAAAACACCAACTAGTAATCAAGACCTTTACCACATTCTTGCCTCACTTCTGGAATTCTCAGAGATGTTCTAGCTTTTTGGGAGAGTATTTAGGGTTTCTTTAACCTTTATCAAGCGTTAGAAGAATGTGTTTTTGGCTAAGAACCCCTAAGTCTATTATATAGGCTAAAAACATCTTTGGGCACAAGAAAAACGTAGCCACAACGATTATGGAAGGAAATGATCGGACTCCCATCATTATGATTCATTAATTCATCATTTACTCATACTTTTTGTAACTGAAAAACTCGTCAGCCGGGCAGTTAGAGCATGAGCCCTAGCGGCTCGTTGGCTCCTTCCAGCCTCTGAGGCTTCTCCTCCAACCGGGCGGCTGGGCTTTGTCCCAAAACGTAAAATTACGTTTTTTGTTGATTTCTTCTTCTATTTGCTTCTCTTTGGGTTGGGTTGGCCCATACAACTTATATTTGGATAAAACACTTGTTCTTGTGCTATAATGGGCCTCCAAACTCGATATCAAACCTTCACTTGACAAGAAGTCTTCAAAAGTTAATTATATTATACGTTTTATAATAAACACTACTGTCAAACTATAAAACATAACATCAATATCATAATAATAATTAATACCACCTCACACAACTCCCAAACAACAAAAAACACTCACCCTCACCCAACCACCATCAAATCTTACACCAACCAAACCCAACTCACTACTCTCTTTAAAATCCAAAATCCCCCACAACCCCCCTACTCCAATTAACCCCCCCCCCCCCCAAACCATACCCACCCTACCCCACAATTAAAAATAAATAAATATAAAAAAATCCCCACCCCTCTATCCACCTTATAAACACTCAACACCACCAACTCCACCTCCACTTCCATTCGCACTCGCGACACCCCTATAGATATAAAGTTTAATTATTTTTTATATAAATAAAATCCCCCCACAAAATAAACAAAAAACTATTATTAACTCAACACTCACTCATAATATCTCATATATACTATAATTATAAAACCCAGCAGAGTTGGTGTACTCTCACTCTCGCTCTCTTTACACTCGACCCACGATCAATGTTATTCACTGCTCGCAGGCCCCCACTCGCTCGCAGCCCACCTTATATAGTCAAGTTTATCGTAATACCACTATCACACAAGGGTCAATAACGTAAATCCTATTGGCGCTCCATCATTATATTTTATAAAAATTGGAGGTCGCCTCGTCCTCTTGTGTGTGAGAATTTACTAGATCCCTACCCTGAGAGAGAAGAAAATTGTATATGACAGCTCTACCTTTCTTTACTCCTCCAATCACTCCTACATATATAATATACCCTCCAACCCTATATTGTACTATACAATACTATATATACATACTATATATATATATTGGTTCTACGAAACGAAAAAATAAAGTCTAGTCTAAAAAAATTGCTAGTCACCACATCCAAATGAAATGCTCGCCTAATTAAAACGTACCCCAACCTTTGCCTCTTGATCGATCACTCCGGTATCCACGTATTAAGCAACATTTTGTAATCGATACCCCCAAACCTCGCGTACTTCTTTCTTTCTTAATCTTCTAATTTATAGCATGGGATATATATATACTTTATATACATACATATATATTATATAATACTTACATTTATGTATATACATATTTATATATTATATACAATATATTTGTTATATTCATATATATATGTATACAATTATTATGTATATACATATATAAATGGATATAAATAAAACAATATATATATTGATTGGTCTACAAACGAAAAATAAAGTTAAGTCTAAAAAAATTGCTAGTCACCACAATCCAAATGAAATGATTACGTACCCAATTTTCCTCTTGATCGAACACTGGTGTCACGTCTTAGCACATTAACTAATCGACACCCCAATTTACTTCTTCTTCCTTCATCTTCATAACTTATAGCACATTGGCTATTTTTTTTTTCCCAACAAACTCCTCCGTTTACCCCTACTACTTTGGATGAGCATACACCACCAAAAATTACAAAATAAGATGTGGATAATATATAATGCCTAAACCATTATTAATATTTTTCACATCTTTTCGTTTGATAATCACAACAATATAAAAACGTTCAATGTATAAATTAAACGTAAACATAGTACTTTCGTTAGTAAATTTTTATTTTGTTAATTATATCACTTAAAGGTATGATAAATAAATGCTTAATGCATTTTTTGATCAAAAATTTTTTTATTAAACCTCAAACTTTTATAAAATGTTTTAAACATTTTTATAAACATTACCAAAACATTTTCTTACAATTAAAAGAAAATTGTTTTATTACAAAATATACATTGAAATTTAAATTTTCCAACCTATAACAGCTAGAAAAGTTCAGAAAATATACGCCTACAACAAAAGACAAACTGGGGAGGCCCTAGTCTCGGGCGCACCTTTTAAATACAAGGGCGCCCCATTAATTTAAGGGGACCATACCCACCTATTTAACGGGGACTGCCCTAGTTAGACGCTCCCCTGTCGGTCATATATAATATAGACTTTTTCCCACCACTATTTTTCACATTTTGCACTATCATTTCTGTTCCAATAAACAGCCTTAAATCTCACTAAAAATCCTTTGATTATTTAATCATAAAGCTTTGTTTCCAAGTGATTCCACCAAGCTCCAACTTCTCACGTGCAAGAGACGTATTACTTTCCATCCATCAAGTGAAAAGTTTACACTCAAGTGTGTATAGCAATCTTGTTGCATCCATATCACATATTTGTAAATCAATTGTATATCTTGTATTTGTGTGTAGTAGCTTGATCTTGGCGATCTTTGTAAGTATAGTTAGATCGTGGTGATCTTACAAGTAGTTTTTAGATTGTGTGATATAAAGTAGTGTGGTGATGTAATAGTTGTGAGAAGTCTTGAGTTGTGAGAAAGTCATGAAGTTGTGAAGTCGTGCAAACAAGTCGTGAAGTTGTGTTGTGTTAGATTGGTTCTAGCTAAGATTAGAATCACATTAAGCTTTGTGTCGTGCTAAATCAGTAGTATGCAACATAGTGTAAGGTTTAGTGAAGATAACTCTCGAGTTGGTGCTCGGAGTGAGTAGGGCGAAGAGGTGCTTCATTAGATATAGGATCAGACACAGATAGTAAAATCCCTCACGTTGTGGTTTGATTGTTCTTACTTCTTATCTCTTGTCGCTACATCACTTTCTGCCATATCCATTCTCTATTGATTGTTTAGATAGTATATTTGATTCTATTGTGGCATGTGTAAGAAATCCACAGTAAAGCTCGAATCCCCTAAAAGTTTACTTAACCACTTTACCACCTTAAATTTAAAAAGAGGCAAACTATTCAACCCCCCCCCCCCCCCCCCCCCACCCCCCTTCTAGTTTTCCACAATTGGTATCAAGAG
Organism: Tanacetum coccineum; assembly: GCA_026074375.1. NCBI lineage: Eukaryota > Viridiplantae > Streptophyta > Magnoliopsida > Asterales > Asteraceae > Tanacetum > Tanacetum coccineum. Next base: position 13,286 of record BQNB010052472.1, read on the forward strand.
CCACGCTAAACAAGATTTTTAAAATAAATTGTATTTTAAAACTTGGATCGATCTTTGCGAATCGAAAAAATATTTAGAAGGCGGCAATCTATGGCAAAGACCACCACTATTTGAAGTGATGAGATTCTATTTATTGAAAAAATAGATTCGAATTATGTGAAGTCAAAAGATTCTAGACTTTGGCATGTTTAATTACCGATGGTGCCTATTTTCCCTCCGTCCTCCTTCAAAATATTACACCCGAAACTAAAAAGATGAAATTGTACCTTTTCTCGAAACAAAACGTTGATCTTAACAGCAAGACAACTTGATAGAAAAAATAATGAAGCCTAAATGGTATATATTTGCTTTGACCCGTAAAGAATACTAAAGAATTTTTATGTGTCAAACCGCAAAAGAAATTTGGGATACTTTGTTAATCACTCATCAAGGTAATAATTAAGTCAAAACTAACAAAATAGATCTTTTGGTCACCAAATATGAAACACTAAGCTCCACATGATTCGGAAGGGAATTCATTGATAATGTCTTTGCTAAATTCTAATCCACGTTTTTATTACTAGTCTAAAAGCATTTGACGAAAGTTTTTCGAGCAAGAATTGTGTTAGGAAAATTCTTAGGGCACTACATCCTAAATTGCGCGCAAAATTCACGGCGATTGAAGAATCAAAGAATATAACAACTCTATCACTTGACGAATTCCTTGGGAATTTGAAGGTTTACGAAGAAGTAATTAAGAAAGATTCTGAAACCGTCAAAAGAAAAAGAGAACAAAGTAGATAAATTGCTGCAAAGATTAGAAAGGTTCGAGTGATGATAATAGGCTCACACCTTCATATGGACAGATGAAGAATACGCCAGGCCGTATGAGACTTCAAGCAATTCATTTAAAAGACGAGGACGATTCGTAAGACATCCACATGAAGAGACGAAAATCATTTCCAAAGAAATATAGACGGACAAAAATGCAAAGGCAAAAGAAAATGTTTAAGTGTGGGAGATCCAAATCATTCGTCGGAGATGTCGAAAAACTATCAAGATATCAAAATCATAAAAGCGTTTGGTTCGGAGGATCTTGGAGTGGATAGCGACGAAGATGAAGAGGAGAAGACAAATGAGAAAAAAGTGTCTTTGGCTAAAGCTTCAAATGTGGTGTTTTTACACAAAAATCGAATACTTTAGTGTTGACCCAATCATCACTAGACTCTAAAAAGACTTAGATAATGAATATAGTAGAACTTTGCAAATTTGTACAGCGCATCTACTAAAAGTCGTGGCTAAAAACAAAAACTCCTAACAACAAGCTAAAATAGAATTACGCCAAAATGGAAAGTATTAGATATTCTCTCCTCCTCGATAGACTATCTCAGTTAAGAAAAATATAGAAAAAAAAGGCTTTTTTTTAATTGAAGAATGTAAATTTTGTCAAGACCTTAAACTGAAATGAGAAGCTTAGAAAAGAAATTATAGGCTAAATTAAATTTAATGATAGCTTGTCACCCTCACTTAGAAAATAATAAATCTCAAAAAACGTTCCGGAGATAAAATCGGTTAGGTTTTAATTTTACCAAAGAGTCACCTAGTGAAACCCAAAACAAGGAAAGTTTGTAAAGCCCAGAAGTCGAGTCAAAGGAAAATTGATAGAATCAAATTCAATACCAAATTTATACTTATCACAATACTAAAATTCCTATTGCAAACGTGATGATTTAAACAATTTTTTCAACCCCTCCTTAAAACTGCGAGTCGCGATTTACTAAACCCACATGAGGTCTAAAAACTCTACTCCAAGGAAAGACTAACTATAGTCCCTCGACTCGGTCTAGATCACCTCAACTAGGAGAGACCAAGCAGTCAAAACTATCCTAATCACATATAGAATTCATTTCACATCCACTTAGTTTCACTAAATTTGGAAGTTGTCACCTGTGTGCCAAAACCTAATGCTAAACATATGCCCCGGATAACTTCACTCTCGTAATAACTTCGGATACATGAAACGTTGGGGACCAAATGGCTAAGCCATCGCAACCTTTGAATTGGTGTGTTCTCTACAAATATTCTTTGTCTTCGGATTAAGAAATTCATGATAAGGTTCTCATGAACCCTTATCATTTACATTATGAAGACATTGATGAAGATAATTCCAAAGACTAAGGTACGCCTCACTTTTCATCTTCGTAGAATAAAATGTCTATGTGTTACTATGATGTTGTAGTATAATTAGTTCTTAGAAAATAGTGTAGTCTCTAGAGATATCATTTGTTGGTTCTCTAGCTTTGAAGAGATTAGTTCACTATGAACTATTCTTTTGTATAGATTATAGTCATACGTCTACAAAATGGAAATCTTCTATGACCACGTAGCAATCTCACGTAGATGAAGAAGAGCAAGCTAGTGGTTAACAATTAACATAGAAGTAGGATTAGTCGAGCAAAGATCATAGACACACTATGGATGAAACAAACTCCCTTCGACCTCGACGATCGCCTCAGATCCGTGTCAACCATCATCTACGTCTATTGGAATCAACTTGTTGAAATCTTCAATTACGTCTTATTATTTCATTATCTTCGTTATTCATTCTCGTCTCACCTCAAATCACCTCATGTATTGACATCTTGATTATCTCGTCCGAAATAGTCAAAGAAACTTTTTAATTAAACAATGAGTTAATTAAAAAATGTCAATACTCATTCTCACAAAACTGGCCAAAGTTCGAAGAAATTTTTTTCAGGGGGCGGCCCCCTTAAAATTAAGGGGACCGGCAGTGTAAAGTGGGCGGCCCCCTTAATTAATTAAGGGGACCGCCTATCTGGAAAAACAAACACCCCCTTACAGACAAATCTTTATGCCAAACACATCATTTTTTCATTCCTCTTCTTCTCCTACCCACTGTGAACGAACACCATAGCCAAAAACCTTCAAAAACCAATCTTCAAATCGCCTAATTAACCAAAATTCGCAAAGGGCTTTCACTAACAAGACAATCAACAACATCTATTGTAAGTTTTCCATCATTCTTTTCATTTGATTTCATCCAATTTTGCTCTTAATCAAAATTGGATGTTCTTCATTATTTTCATACTTTTTATTTTGGTCTAGGAATTCCATAACTACAATGATACCCGTAGTCATAGGAACACTACAACCTTGATAGGATTGAATCAAAACACTTATTGAGTCAAAAAATTTAAGAACATGTATGCTTATGAACATACGGCCGAACTTTCGCATATATGCATTTCTAAACTTACACATTGTCGATTAATGCCAAAACATGTTAAAAATAATCAAGTATTGATTATCTAAACATATGTATATATTTTTCAAATCAATGAGTAATATTTTATAAAAATAAAGGAGTGTTTGGTTCGTTTCTTAGGATCAATTTTTAGAGTCGAAATGACCATCACTATAGTTTTGTCACTCGTATAAACACTTAACTAACTTGTATAAGTCATCAAAATATATAATTCATATATATATATTGATACATTTTATGAAAGGTATAAAATAAAGGGGCGTTTGGTTTAACATTTTAAAACATGTTTTTGAGTCAAAACAAACACTATTTAACCTTTGTCAAAGTCAAAACTAATAAACTTATACTTGTCAACAAAATATATACTTAACGTATAGTTTTTGACAAGCTTAAACAAATTTTATATTAATAAGGGAGTATTTGGGTCATTATCTTGATGTTAAAATATATAACTAATATATATTCTTTAACATCCTAGATTAAGTCAAAAAATAAATTAAAGAACATATGGATCACTTCTTAGGTTTTTATTTTTAGAGTCGAAGTAATCCTTGTCCCACATTTGTCATTTTTTTAAAATTTCATTTTACTTATTATATTTTTTGTGTAACATTTTATGTTGTGGATAACTTGTTTAGGTGACAAAATGCCGAAAGCTACTACAACCGATATATCTCTCACCAAACCCTACATACCAAAAGTATCCAAAATTCCCGGCATCTCCCCTACCATTGCCCAATTCTACAAACCTATTGAAAACCGCAACATTCACGAAGGTCGTGTTGTTGATCAAGCCTACTATAAATCCAACAACATCTAGCGTCTCTTTACTAACATTCGCTTCAATTGTCTCTTTCAAATCAACGAACTGGTTGTTCCAAGATTCATTCTAGACTTCTATTGTCAAGTCACGGTACAAACCGATGAATATGGCTATCTTGTCATCTCTTTAATGATTCAATACGAATTCATAACTCTTACTCTGGCTCAATTCGGTCAAATCCTAAAAATTCCATACAATAGTTAAGCCGTTTTTACAAACGAGTGGGACCTTGCATCTCTTGAGTATTCTCAAGAAACTGAGGGACCATATTGCATCGATCTTCCTACTCCTGACGACATTCATCGACTTCTTAAATTAGAACGTGTCATGGTAGACGATACCATTAAAAGTCAAATGGTCTCCCTCAATCCAAATCAAATTCTCACCAAAGAATTAAGTCTCGACATGAAGCAATGGGAAGAACTCATTCGAGAGAATGTGTTCAGACTAGGAGGACATCGGGACCATCTTCCCGCTTGTTTTGCTCACATGTTGTATTGTGTTGTTGCCGAAGAACAATACAATCTTGCTTATTTTTTTGTCAAAAGAATCCAATGTGCTAGAGCTACTCCAACCGCAAATCTTCCATATGGCATGTTTCTTACTAGTCTTTATCGGCACATCATGGAAACGTATCCTCATCTTGACAATGGCATTTATGACATTATTGATCGAGTCATGCGTCCTCTTGCCATAAAACAAACTCGACGACCTCGAAGTGATCATGGCAAGGCACGTCATTCCGTATCTTCTTCATCTTCTCATCATCAAGGCACGTCATCTCATCAACAAGATGATGATGATGATGATGTCGAAACTTCTCGTGCAAGTACTCCATCTCCTACCACCTACCTTAACTCTCTTAGTCCTCTCAACTACCAAAACTACCAAATGCCTTCCGCTTCCGAACAAACCGATGAAACTCTCTTTGAACGACAAACCACCTTGCTTAACCAAACGCAAAAAATGTATAAGGAGATGCGCGGAGGGTTCAAGTCATTTGGAAAGGTACTAAAAGGAGTGTTTAGCAAGAAGAAGAAGAAGTGAAGACATATGAGTGAAGTGAGATAGATGTCTAAATGTAGTTTAAGAAAACTTTTAACTTGATTATGTATATGTTCTTAACAATTTGTGTGGTGATTATCCGATGTATTCGGAAAGACTTATGTGTTGGTTATCTTTAGGTACTTGTTTACTATGATAGTTTAAACCTTTAGTTGTTTTAGTTATGCTACTTTGGTTTCATGACTTAATATGTTTATTACATGCTATATGATTAAATGTGCTCATACAACTCAATAGGGCTTGCTGCAAATAACCACCAAAACAGAAATACTCTCACAAAAATTCTAAGAAAAATCATTTTTCTGTGAAAAATGGAAGCCAACAGAGGGCGGACCCCTTAATTCATAATGGGCGGCCCCTTATCTTTAAGGGTACCGCCCCCTAATTAAGGGGACCGCCCTAGTGAATCACGGGTAAAATAGTATTTTTCCTGCTTTTTGACCCTCTTTTACCTATTTTTGCCAGAATTGCTCGAACACAATTTGGAACAACCTAAACTAGTTCAAATTCATTCCTTTTTCAATTCATTCTCTTCCCATAAATCCCTTCCAAATGATCATCCACCAAATCATACACTAACCACTATCAACATCCATGGCATCTACTAGAGCTTCCATTTTCAAAGCCTCCAAGAGACAAAAAAATCAACATCATACCACCAAAATAATTGTTTGTGAATTTAATCCAAGATGACACAAAAACTCCATCACCCAAACTTCAACTCTCATCACCTAGTGCTCCTAATACACCTTTCAAAACATCATAAACCAAAGATACTTCTTCATCCTCAATTGACTACATACCCAAATCACCAACCTCATCAACATCACTTTCACCCAATGGTTACTTAAACCCACCAACATCTCCTCCTCCAAGAGTTTCTCCACCACCTCCAACTCAAGAAAATGCATCAATGGACATCACTCTCACCTTTTTACCAATTACCCCACTTGATGTCTAATTTAATACTCCATCACCTTCACCACCTATTGTTGGTCATCCCATTCCTTGGAACCTTCTTGAGGCACATAGAGATTCCTGCTTGTGTTGCATTATATTTGTTGAAACAAGTTTCAAAATCGTACCTCATATATGGATTGAGAGATAAACTTCCAAGTTATGTTTTCATATATTGAACCACATCTCCTCACAACCACCAACAACCATCACCCTCAAAACCTCTACCATATTCACCAAACTAAACATACTCTAAATGTTTTTGGTTTCTCAAATAATAGTTCACAAAGTCATCATTTTGCAATCAAGTCCTATAGAGATTCACTAGCTTTATAGGACTCTTGTAGTGTAAAAAAATTCAGATGTTATGCATGATATTTATTTCCTAATGTATTCATGATGTGGTTCACATACTATTTTAATTTTAATGGATGATTATTGTTGGTTGCATTCCTATTATGCATATTTTTCTTTCTTGTTACATGTTAGAAATATTTGTATTTTTCTAACTCGTTTTTGTAGCCAAGAAACCATAGCTCGATTCCTTGGTGCCCTCGAACGAAGGGGAGCACACATCAAGGGGGAGCATTTATTCCGTCTATTTAGAACTAGCAATTCTCGACGATTCTATTGATTCTACAAAAAAAGGTGAGAAATGACATGAAAACTCACTAATTACTTTGTTTAAAAATAATTTTAACATTTAATAGGTTTTAAATTTGTAATCAACAAAAAGGGAAGATTTTTGATAAATTATAATGCCAAAAACATTAATAATATTTTTCCACATCTTTACGTTTTGAATAATACACAAATATAAAAACTTTCAATGTAGAAATTAAACATAAACGGTAATTAGTAGTAAATTTGCATTTCGAAATTTATATCAATTCAGTATGAATAAATAAATCTTATAAATGCTTTTAATGATTCAAAAAAATTTATTCACCGACACCACACTTTTATAAAATGGTTGTAAAACCTTTTTATTAAAACATTTACAAAACATTTTCACAATAAAAGAAATGTTTTTATTCAAATATAAACATTTTGAAATTTAAATTTATCAACCTATAAACGGCTAGAAAAGTTTCTGAAAATCCCCCTTCACAAAAGGAAAACTTGGGGGAGCCCCCCTAAAATACAGACTGCGGGCCCCCTTAATTTTAAGGGGACCCGCCCCACTATTTAAAGGACCGCCCATAGACTGACGCTCCTTTAGTTTATCCTATAAATACTAGACTTTCCCCCATTGTTTTCTCACCTTTTGCAATCATTCTTTCTGTTCTAAAACAGCCTACACATCTCACTAAAATCCTTTGATCATTTAATCATAAAGCTTTGTTTCCAAGTGATCCAAGCTTAATTCCTCAGTGCAAGAGAAGAATACTTCCATCATCAAGTGAAGAAGCATTACACCTTTGTGTATTGTTACAATCTTATTGCATCCATACCATAACTTATAAATCAATTGTATATCTTGTATTTGTGTGTAGTAGCTAGATCCTGGCGATCTTTGTAAGTATAGTTAGATCATGGTGATCTTACCAAGTAGTGTTAGATAGTTGTGATATAAGTAGTGTGGAGAAGTGAATTCCTTTACGTGTGAAGGTCATGAATCTGAAATTGAGTGAAGTCGTGAACAGTAGTGAAGACGTCGTGTTTTGATAGATTGGTTACTAGCTAATGATTAGAACTCGACATTTAGCTTTGTGTCATAAATTTGGTTAAGCAACGGTTGTGGTACGATATTCTCAATCCGCCAAAAGAGTTTGTTGACATAGTGAAGAAAACTCTCGAGTTTGGTGCTAGGAGTGGAGGACGTTGGAAATAATAATGGATTTGATGATGTATAATTTGTAATTATGAAAAGTGGATTGAAAGTGGTTTGAAAATGGTTTTAAATAAAGTCTAAGACTTTGGAAAAACGTGTAAACACGAACGGGTCATGCCGAAATTTTTATAAATCACTATTAGTAAATACTATAAAACGTACATGGTAAAGTAAGATACGAAAATTTAAATTAAGTGACGAACAATATATATATAAAAATATATATATAATATATATTTTTTACTTAGACGTTATATATCTATGTAATATTAAAATACATATTATTTATACCCATTTACTTACGGAAACATTTTATTACTACACGATCACAAACATTAATTTTTAGATATATATTAACAAAAGTACACTAGTATACACCTATGCATTTTCCATAAATTCACTTCGATCCGATATTAAATCATACGTCAATTTCATAGGTTGCTTTTGTATATCGTCGTTCGTTACCGAGTGAATTATTTCTAGACTATTCACTACCTCAATTCACTAAATCAAGGTGAGTTCATAGCCTCACTCTTTTACTCGTTTTGAATAAATGTTTTATAACTTGGGGTGAGAAACATTGTTTGTTTTTAAAACTAGACACAATTACTATACATGAGATTTCCCTATTTACGTGTTGCCTAAGTAGCGTCTAGACCACAATTGCCCGAACTATCATGAACTGTCAATTTCTTGACCGGAGGACCGGTCGAGGGAGCGCGAGTGAATAAATAGATCTATTGAGACTAATTATCCTTATCCGGGTGAGTAGCGCTCACTACCCACGGGGCTCCCGATAAACGGACATATGTCATGTCAAAACTGGTTAGGTGGTCTTTGGTCGAACACCTGTAAGGGCAAGCAAATACTTATAGCAATGTACATGCTAGCTTTCATTATTAGCTTCAGTGTCATAAGCTTAGTGCAACGTAAATACTTTTTATGTGAAGTTGTATCTGTTATAACTGTTGCATACATTTTGATATCTCATGGTCTACTATAACATCGTTTGAACTAAACCTATGAATTCACCAACTTTATGTTGACGTTTTAAGCATGTTTTTCTCAGGTGCAATAACATGGATGTCGTTGCTTGAACTATATGAAGTCTATTCCCAAACCAGTTTTCCAGATTTTATGCATGATTATCTTAGAAAATCGTTTGTTGAACTTATCAAAGCGGCGCTTGGGGGTGTGTAGCTGTTGGGGGGGGTGGGGAATCTTTTAAATTTGATCGATGTAAAACTTATTATTATTTTGAGTTTATGCAACCGTGTTTATTTTTTTAAACGTACCCTTAGAGGTCGTTCTTTATGCTTGTACTTGAGATATTCGATAACGTCATGCTCCCGGACGCTAAATCGGACGGGACCCTATTTGGGGGTGTGCCACTATCTGCCACCGTTGCAAGGAGGTTGGTCACTGGAGGAAGAATTATCCATCCTACCATGTTGAGTTGAAGAAGAGAAAGAATGTTAACGTGGCTAGTACTTTAGGTATCTTCACTATAGAACTCTATGCTTTTCCTAATAAGACCTGGGTGTATGATACGGGTTGTGGAACTCATATCTGTAATACTTCTTAGGGACTTAGAGAAAGCAGGACGTTGAAACATGAAGCTTTAAGCCTGTACATGGGAAATGGAATGCGTGCAGCCCCCCCCGTTTTCGGTATTGAAAAAAAGCCCTTTAACTGAAGTTTTGATTTAATTCTTCCTAGTGGTTTAATAATTGTATTAGACAACTGTCATTTCGCACCTACTGTTACTAGGGGTGTTGTTTCAATTTCTCGTTTGGTTAATAACGGTTATATTCATACATTTATGAATTATGGTACTTCTGTTTTGAAAGATAATGTGTTTTATTTTAATGCAATTCCACGTGATGGTATTTATGAAATAGATATGCATAATCTTTATCCAAATGTTAAGTCAATTAAAATGTTTACAATAAAAGAGCCAACAGGGTTGGACTCTTAAAATCTATGGCATTGTTATCTTGGACATATAAATAAGAAATGCATGGACATGCTTTAGCGTAATGGGCTCCTGCAACCCACTCACGATGAATCACATGAGAAATGTAAGTCTTGTATATCTGGGAAGATGGTGTGCAAGCCTTTTCCACATTAAGTGGAAAGAGCTAAGGATCTGTTAGGACTTATACACACTAATGTATGTGGCCCGTTCAGAACTGTGTCAAGAGAGGGTGCTAATTACTTTATTGATGACATCAAATAACATATTTTATAGCATCATTTACCTCATGTAATTAACCCATTTTGTATAATTATTGCAAAGAATTGTTACTTAATCATTTATATTTGAGAATTGCAGTAATTATGGAGTACTTGGTGAAGATTAACTAAAAGGCATGCATTCTGGAGCTTAAACGAAGATATTTGAAGATTACTGATCTGACAATCAATACGCCGTATCCATCAAGGAAGATACGACGTATCTGTGCCTGCACTCACCAAAGACCACGAAGGAAACAAGATCCAATACGCCATATCCAGGAAAGGCAATATGTCGTATTCAAGCTTTATGGAAATAAAATATTCTGAATGATATCAAACGTGGTCCCTACTCCAAGAAACCCCCCATACGCCGTATCTAAGACTTTGGATACACCGTATCGAACCGACTCCAGACCCTATAAATAGAAAACTCAAAATGAGTTTTAAGTGTGTTAAATCATATTCTCGATACCTAAACCATAAAAGTCGATTTTCAGAGGAGAAAAAGAGCAGAAGAGGTCTTGCAACGCGATTCAATCCATAGGAGACAATGTGTAATTTCTTATACTCTTATAGTCGTTTAGTTTTTGGTATCATTCGTTAACTCGGTTAGTTTACCTTGGCTAAATCATTACTCTTGTATTAATTATGACGTTTGAAGACTAATACCTTCGAGTATTAGCCATTGTTATGGAGATCTTAATGTTTTGTTTGTTTATCTCGATTCCTATTTTCCGTTGAATGCCATGTTATGTTTTTCAATTCATACTTGTTTACGTGCTTTTGTATGCGACCTATCATTCAACTGGATCTAGTGATATGGACCAAGTAATCTAGATGTCGGGATAACTCTCCATATAATGATTTATACATCTAGACCAATAGGATCACAATTAACGACCTATCTTCGCCCTTTGATTGCGAGCTTAGTTGAGTCATAAGGTGACCTTGGTATCAACGAGTACGTTCTACGATAATGGTAAAGACTTTGTAGTGATGCTAGTGTATGAATTGCCATTAAGCAGTAAGTGGGTAAAGTCTCTATAAGCAAGGGTTTAACAAGATCACAATTGCTTTAATCCCTAAGATAGATTATAATTAGCAAATAAGGATGTTTTATGCGGGTGCGTTTAATTGTGACAGAATTCTACGTGTCTAGGTCTTAGGAAGACGTAACGCCTAAGTCTTAAGAATGATTGCCGCCTCGAGATAAGTAATCATTTCACTAATAGACAAACCAACGTTATGATTAGATTAATAATGGTTAATACAGCTTTCTTATATTTGGCTAGACCGCTCTTTTATCTTTTGTTAATTTGCTTGCATGTGTTTTAGTGTCTTGAATTGGTTTTAGTCACCACAAAACCTGTGCCAGTCTCTCAGACTGAAAACCCCCTTATCCATTAGATTTAGGAATTAACATAGGTTTAGCATAGATTTATGACTAACGTTGGATTAGAAAAACTAAAGTATTAATAAATTGAAAGTGGTTCCTCGCTCTTAGTGATCGACACCCTACTTACCACGAAACTCCCACCGACCGGGTACACTGCCCGTTAAAGTGTTGTTTTTGGTTAAGTCGGCAAAATATAAATTTAAAACTTGAATCACAAATCACACCCCTAACTACAACACATCAAGTTTTTGGCGTCGGGGAGTGATAATTAATCTTGAATTTTATTTGATATTTTAGTTTTTAGCATTAGATTAGATCTAACCCTTATGATTAGTGTATAATTATGTTATCTGTATATTTGCTTGTATATTGTGTTTAATTGTTTGCGTGTTTAATTGTTTTCTATAATACACTGTTCTGGTCGATAACTCGATACGGCGTATCCACTTCCATTGGATACGGCGTATCCAACTTTCTATCCAATACAACGTATTCATTCAAAAAGATTAATACGGCGTATTCAGTTCTATTGAATACGGCGTATTGACTATCTGATACAGTAACAGATCTGGTTTTTTCTGCATTAATTCCGTATATCTATGTTTTTTTCTTTCACCTGAGACCATCCTACTGATTGTTTATCCCTTGTTTCAAGTAGTGCATGACAAGAAGTTCGACTAAGGAACTATTTACGCCTTTCAAGGATCCAAAACGAGAATTTTGATCATCTAGGAAGCACTTCAAGACACTAAGTCTTAACGAATCGAGATCGCCTGATTTCGATCTATTTTCTGACCAAGAAGAATATTCGGAGGAAGAAGTTGCGGAAACAATGGCGGAAACTATGGAACAATACATGAGCAAAACTCGAGCTGACTATGGATCGGGAGTTGCTAGGCCTAAGATCAAGGACAAGGATAATTTTAAAATGAAAGGCCAATTTCTCAAGGAACTACGAACCAATACTTTTAGCGGTTCGGATCATGAAGATGCAAACAAACATATTGAGAAAGTCCTTGAGATCATAGATTTATTCCACATCCCTAATATAACTATAGATCAAGTAATTCTTAGAGCCTTCCCTATGTCCTTAACTAGAGCCGCACGTCGTTGGCTAAGAAACAAACCATCTGGTTCGACTACAACTTGGGAAGATCTGAAGATAACGTTTCTAAGAAAATACTGCCCACCTGCTCGTACTGCAAAGAAAATAGAGATGATCAACAACTTTCAGCAAGAACCGGATGAAAACCTCTATTAAGCTTGGGAAGCGATTAAGAACTCCTGATAAAGTCCTCAACACCAATTGAACATAAAGACCAGATGTAGTCTATTCTATAATGAGTTGGATGTTTTCCACTAGATAAATTCTTGATTCAAGAGTCCATGCCCATCCAAAAACGCTTGCTGATGCAAAGATGAGCATCCAAGAAATGACTAAATACTCTCAAAAATGGCACAATGGGACATCTAGGACCAGAAGTACTGAAACTTCTAACAGATTAGCAGCCACACAAGCACAACTCAACAATCTTGGAAGAGAAATCAAGAAAGTGAATGAAAAAGTTTATGCTGCTCAAGTAGGATGTGAACAATGTAAAGGTCCCTATTACACCAAAGATTGTCCACTCAAAGAAGAAGGGAAAACCCTTGAAGAAGCTTACTTACACTTAATTTGGTGCACCTTTTTAAGGAGGGGGATATAGAGCTACTACTCCAGGGTTCTACCAAAGGAACAACGCGAATCCTTCATACCAAGAATGGAAGGAAATCTATGAAAGAAACCCTAAGCAAGTTTATGAGTGATCAAAAAAATAAATTGAGGAAACTCCAATTCGATCAAGAGACCCAAGCTTCAACGGAAGCTGCCATAAAGAACCAAGGAGCATCAATTAAAAATTTGGAGATCAAAAATCAGGCAAATGAGCAAGGTCCTACAGGAAAGAGATTTGGAAGTTTGCCAAGCTTAACTGAAACTAACCCGAGAGACCATGTCAAGTCGCTCGTCGACTAAATTAATGAAGCTGATCATATCCGATACGTCATATAGATCGCGCCCCAATACCCTATTTTTCACTTAAAAAAAAAAAAAAAAAAAAGTTGTAAAAAAAATTGTTTAAAAAAAAAAAAAAAAAAAAAAAAAAAAAAAAAAAAAAAAAAATGTTTTTGTTTTTTGTTATAAAATTTTAAAAAAAAAAAAAAAATAAAAAATAAAAAAAAAAAAATCTTAAAAAAAAGTTTGTTTTATAAAAAAAAAAAAAAAAAAAAAAGTTTTTTAAAACAGTATTTTTTAAAAAATTTTTTATTTAAAAAAAATAAAAAAAATAATTTGTTTTATTTTAAAAAAAAAAAAAAAAAAAATGTTTTAACAAAATTAACCATCACCTTAGTATAACAACAAATAAAAAAAACAAAAAAAGAAAATAACCCACGGAAAAAACCCCGCGACCCACCCCCCCCCCCCCGAATTACCCCCCCCCCCCACCCCCCCCCCCCCCCCCCCCGTAAATGAATTTAAAAACCCCTCCCCCCCCCCCCCCCCCCCCCCCCCCCCCCTCACCCCCCCCCCCCCCACCTACTGGATAACAAAAGTGAAACCCCCCCCCCCCCCCCTACCCCCCCCCCCCCGAGGAAGTAAAGACCCCCCCCCCCCCCCTCTAAAAACAAGTACCCACCCCACACCCCCCCCGCCCCCCCACCCCCCCCCCCTACACGACAACCCCCCCCCCAGAACGAACCCCCCCCCCACCATGACCCACCCCACCCCTACACCCAACTCCCGCCCCTCCCCTCTTACCCTCCCCGCCCCCCCCACGCCAACCTAAACCCGGACGTAGTGCTAGGAATACCATCAGAGCACGCCCGTCCTTTCATCATATGCCCCCCAATCACAAAAGCATACTTAGCCATCTTCACCCAATTCAATCAACCCCAACCCCCAACCCTGGTCCCTCCCCAATGCTGATTACCCAAACCCTAGCTAACAACATCAAATAAAGTCACAACACAACACCCCTAGCATCTTACGAGCTCGCGAACATGTAAAAGCACTCACTGCCATCCAACCCTACTTCCAAACGGCTGCCAACGTCACCACACCTAATCCCCGAATCCTCTGCCGCTCGTTCCTGTGCAACTAACGCAAACAGTCAAAGCAGAAGCCTTCAATGTCTTTATTTGTCCAATTGTTTACCCCCTAAGCCATTCCTAATACTTGCAATTCCTGCGACTATCAAAGTGCCATGATCCTCGAAGACCATTTTTGTCTAACCGCCCATGCCAGAGTAATTGAGTATTTCAAAAGGAAGATTACTTTGAGGGTTGGGGAAGAGAAAATAATTTTCAAAAGTGTTAAACCTGCTAGTAGTTTAATTAAGAGGGTCTACATGTTAGGTTTGAAAGAAAGAATGGAACTTGATTTAGAAGCTAGGCTAATGGGAGAGACTTTGGTGTTGAATAGATCATTAGACCCTTTCTTTAGGGATCACATAGAATTAAACAATCTTAATGTACCATTAGAGCTTAGGAGAGATCAAGTTAATGATTTAATGCCAACCATTGAGGAAGGTAAGGTAGTTGAGGAATTTAGAGCTAGGAATGATGCTAGAATGGTTAGCAAAGTTTTTGGATATCCTAGTGTTTGCGACCACGACAAAGAAGATCCATATGCATGTGCTTCCACTTGAAGTTCTCTTGCATGATAGGTTTTGAATTTTTACACGCTAATTTTTTCCCTATCTTGTACGTAAATGTAATGTCCAAAAAGTTTCATAATTCTATAATGAAGGATAAATTGGAATACAAGGGAAATAATGTAGTTGGAGCCTTAATGAACATACCTATCTTTGTTGGAACTTTTTCTATCTTAACAGATTTTGCAGTTTTAGAAGATATGGATGCTTATCGTGATAAAGGAATGGGCGATGTTATTTTTGGCGAACCGTTTTTAAGAGAAATTGGGATTAATGCAAAATGGTTTGAAGGAGTAATTACCATTTACAATGGTAATGAAGAGGTTACTTACCAAATGGTGCGATCACATCCGAGGTTTAAACGCCACACTAATGAACAATGCAACAAGATCCCGCCATTACTAAAGGTGAGTGAAGAAGATAAGATGAATGGAATCTCGCACTCGTACCAAAAGCTCAAAGGAGTTTCTATAAGGGGGCCTTGAACTTAGGACCCAAATATGTCCAAGATGCGAAGATGGAAGACGGCCACATGGCGAGCCATTAGTGGTGCAAGAGATGGAATGAAAAAAGCTGAGAAAATTGCTAACTAAAAGACTTCGCGTAAACAATAGTTCTCCCGGGAGACAACGCCAATTATATATTTATTTTATCAAGTCTGTCTTTCCAGACATCAATACGGCGTATCCGCTCCATATCATACGGCATATTGAATGTCCGGACGTTATCAGTCCTTTTATTTTTATGCACTTTATAAACTTTATTGCATTTCTGTCACTACGACGTATACAATACACTGATATGCATATTCAACAACTGACCCGTATTTAGAACATTTTTACAGGTTCTCGATATGGGCGGATTCTAGTTTATGGATACGGCGTATCGGTTTTCTTGTACAATTTGTTTAGCTTATTTAAATTAACTGTAGGTACCAAGATAGGAATGCACCGTTTTTCCTATAGTTTGCACAGGACCTCGTCTGAAAGAAAAGAAATTGAACACTTGTGGAGAATCTACGATCTGAAATTTTTGAAAAGTGTTGGGAGTCTTGAAACTTCAAGAACGCTTGTTTCAACACGATTCTTAGCTCATAAACTCAACTTGGAGAATCTACGAGCAAAATATCAGGAGTTTTCTTCTCATTCTAATTCTTTCAAAATTCCCGTATTTTAGGTTTTATCTATAAAATGAAGGACGTTGTATATTATCAAGTGGAGGGATGGAATTAGATAATGATACTTGTCTTATTTTTCATACTAAAATGCTTAAATTATGCTCAAATAAAAAAAATAAAGCATACTTTTATGAAATTACTTGTTACATAACCTGCACACAATAACCCCTGTTAGATATTGAGAGGGGGGGAGGGGGATTTTAAACCTTATCCATTTCCAAATGTTTACCCAAATTCCACAAAATATGAGTGTGTCGGTGATGTTGTAGACTTTAGAACTTGGCTTGGTATATCTATTCGAGACCACAATAATGAGTACTATGGATTTAGATAGAGTAAATTGTTTAAATTGGTAAATTTTTAGGATTACACCCAAAAAGCCTTTATATGTTGTTTATTAACTAACTACACTGGTTAGTTAAATCCCCATATAAACCCTTTGTTTACTCTCATCTTAAGAGTAAGATACCCCTAGAAAAACCAATAGAGCCAATCCTTTAGGAATTACACCAACTATCTGTTTTGTTACACCTTTACACCTTAGCCTACCCTGTTAGATTATGTCCATTTATCAGTTGCTAGTTGCTTAAAGTGTAAAGTATGTATTTCCCAAGTTTTGTTTCAATTTTGTATCGTTGGTATGGTTGGGAAGAAATTTGCACTTTGCAAATAGGAATGTATAAAGTAGTCAAAACTTATGTATTTTTACTACCAACACAATTATTGGTACATCCGAAGAATGAAGAATTACCGAAGAAATTATCCAGAGTCATTATGATCGTGAAGATGGTGAAATTACACTGAGTTTCGTAGTATATTATTAAAAAATCAAAAAAATTAGAAAAATCACAACAAAAAAAGAGAGATGGAAAGTTTGAAGATAATCGTTTGGCAAAAGCTTAGATCGAAGGAATTATACGAAGGATCGATTATTCGTTGATACATCTAAAAGTCAACGATGTAAAGTTTTGTAAAAGTGGTAGATATCGCCACTTGTCTTGTAAAAGTATATAAAGTATGTGATGATTAAGAAGTTGACCGTTACGGGAACGCCAACTTTGGTTGTTGCTTTTGATCTATGATCAAGACGTTTGTACATAGTTGTGTCTTTATCATGGTTACGGTCGGGAAAAAGTGTCTAGCAACTTATATCTAACGTCTATTTGTTTTGTAATTTTATTTAACAACAATTTATTTCCCTTTCCTAATCATTAACCAGGGTTTTAACGCAATGAGGATGTGATCTAGCATGTATGTCCTATTCCGTCGTTAACCCAAGTATGCATGTCTCAGCTACCTTGTTAGTTTCTTACAATTGGATGAAAACTTAGAAGATCCCTACCTTATATCATTCTTCATCCTAACCCTTGGTTAAACTCGAATGAGGATGTGATCGAACACACATGTCTATTCCGTCATTACGGCCATGTATGTGTGCTTCAGCTGCCTTGTTGGTGTGGTACTTTTGGTGAAAGATTGAAAATATCAACCCTCAGCCTTATAATTAAAACCCGATTTTACCGTTATAAACTGTACTCCCTTATCTCTGTGGTGGGGATGGTGATCCTTGCCAAGCCTATGATAGAATACTAGTCACGACCGAGCAATTAGCGATATAGTTATGATACCACATAGATATTGATTGATTGAGTGTTTTCATCTTCCTATTCCGTGAGGTGTTTGGTTGTGTACTTGTAATTGATCAAATAAATGCTTAACGGAAAAAATCCTTAGGGATACATTTTTATAAGGGTGGTGATTTGCACACTCCACTTATTGATTTGCACACTCAAATTGTGTGTCTCTTGGCATTTATACCTCTATATCATTTATTGGAGTGTGCACATATCAAGGGTATAATAGTCATGACACACATATTTTTGAGTGTATCAATCAAGTTATTGAGTGTGCAAATCATCACCCTTTTTATAAACTTCTAAAGGCTACTTGAGGACAAGTAGGATTCAAGTGGGGGGATATTTGATGACATCAAATAACGTCTATTTTATAGCATCATTTACCCCATGTAATTAACCCATTTTATATAATTATTGACAAGAATTGTTACTTAATCGTTTATATTTGAGAATTGCAGTAATTATGGAGTACTTGGTGAAGATTAACTAAAAGCACACATTCTGGATCTTAAACGAAGATATTTGAGATTATTGATCTGACAATCAATACGCCGTATCCATCAAGGAAGATATAGCGTATCTGTGCCTGCACTCACCAAAGACCACGAAGGAAACAAGATCTAATATGCATATCCAGGAAAGGCAATATGTCGTATTCAAGCTTTATGGAAATAAAATATTCTGGAAGATATCAAACGTGGTCCCTACTCTAAGAAACCTCCGATACGCCGTATCCAAGACTTTGGATATGCCGTATCGAACAGACTCCAGACCCTATAAATAGATACTCAAAACAAGTTTAATGTACTAAATCATAATTCTCGGATACTAAACCATAAAAGTCGATTTTTAGAGGAGAAAAAGAGCAGAAGAGGTCTTGCAACGCGATTCAATCCATAGGAGACAATGTGTAATTTCTTGTACTCTTATAATCATTCAGTTTTTGGTATCCTTTCGTAACTGGTTAGTGTTACCTTGGCTAACATTACCTTGTACTAATATGAAGTGTTGAAGGCTAATACCTTCGGGTATTAGCCATTGTTATGCTTTTCCTAATGTTTGGTTTGTTTATCTCGATTCCTTAATTTATCGTTGGTTGTTGATTATGTTTATTAATTTAAACTTGTTTACGGGCTTTGTATGCGACCAATCATTTACCTGATCTAGTGAATACGGACCAAGTAATCTAGATGCCAGGATAACTCTCCAATATGGGATTTAACATCTAGACCAATAGGATCACAATTAACGACAGGCCTGGCAATACTAATTAATGTTGCTGCTCTTGGAGAGCTTTGCTTAGTAGCATTAACTGGCACTTGTCCTGACTTTGTTGCAACTGTTGTTGGAACAAAATTCCTTTTAGGATGTGGGTGAGTCAATTTATTTTGGTGGTTCACCCTCTGAGCATTGTTCCATACTGATCTAATCTCTCTTTGACCAGTAACCCTTCCCTTATTATTCAACACTGGTTTTTCTACCATTTTATTGTCATGAAAATCACAGTCTTTGATTAAATGGTTGAAACTTCCACATACAAAACAAGCTTTTTTTATAAACTCAAAACCATTCACTAGTTTACGAGTCATCATCCTATTCCAGTTTCTTCTATTACCCCTAGGACTTTGACTTTTCCTGGGATAATCTACTTGCCTATGTGTGTTTTCCTTATTAACAGATTTCACATTCTCATCAGATTTGACAAAATTGATTTTTATAAACTTTGGTTTTGTCTGATCAAATTTAGGTCTAAACACACTATCATTATCACTATCAGTGTCCCATTCTCCAATGATAGGAGCACTAGGCCTAACAATTTTAGGCTTTTCTACAATATCCTTACTAGTCTTAGATATACTAGTTTTAGTTTTAAGCACACTAGTGGTGGTTTTTCTCACTGCAGACTGAAAAACAGATTCATCTAACCCAGCAACATGTAGTTCCCAGTGTAGAGAGGGGGAACTGCATGAAACCCTTCACCTGTTTTGAATCTATCATTTACTAGACTATCATCCACATCACTTTCTCTACTGTTAAACACACTATGAACCACTTCACTCTCATTCATATGAGTATTATTCAATTCACTCTCATTCATTTAACTATCATAACCAAGACCAGTTTTGTCTTTAACACTTATTTGACTATTAATCAGTTTAGTTAAATTCTTTGATGAATCTTCAAAATTTTCTAGTTTAAGTTTCAAATCATCTTTCTCTTTTAAAGCTTCTTTAACTGATTTTTAAGCTCTTTATAGAAATATCTTTTACTTGAACATCATATTTTAAAAATGCAATATCTTCTTCATAAACAGCTTCATTCTTTTCATGAACAATTATTCTAGCTTCTAATGATTCTAATCCCATTTGATAACCTATTATTTCTAGATTAGATTTATTAAGAGCTTCACGCTGTTGATCATACTGTTTTTGAAGAGTTTCATATGATTTTAAACAATCTTTAAAGCAAGTATGTACCTCAGAGTCTGAACTTGATGAACTTGATGAACCTTGAGATGTATAGGCCATTAGAGCAATACTCTTAGGGGCCTTGTAATAGTTTTCATACTACCTTACTTGTGTGTTGCCCTAACAGAATATTAAATAAACGGCAGGTTCGTGTAATCCGTTCATGACCTAGGAAATACTTACACATATCATTACAAGTGTGACAAGGCAACATGATTAGGAGAAGCAATCTGATAAGTAATGCATGATTAAGTAAATACATTTAATTATCATAAAGTTATCACCAGTAGCATATATATTAGTTTAATTAGTAGTTAAACAAACCAACCTCTCAAACCATAGATTTACCTGCTTTCATAAAATATAAAAATATAAAAAGAATCTTCTCTCAACCCCTAGAATTATGTTAGATCATGATCAAGCCTTCCCAACTTATTCCCCTAGAGAACGATAACAACCCCCCAAGTCTTGCCTTACGACAACCGCATCAAGTTTTTGGCGCCGCTGCCAGGGAATAGTTAGGTTTTGATCATAGTTTAGCTTAGTTCTACTTGCTTGAATCCTTTCAAGTGAGAATTTAATTTCCGCATATTAGCTTTCTCGTAGTCTATCTTTTCTTTGTGTTATTTGTTTAGTACTCCATTCTTGTCAACCACCATGAGAGACGAGAATCATATCCGTACTCTCGGAGACTACTCCAAACCTAGCCACGAGGGCTACATGAATACCATTGAACTCCCCGTAGGGAACAACGTGGTACCTCTTTGATCTGACACCATCCGGTTGGTGCAAAACGGATGCTTATTCCATGGACTTTAGTCCGAGGATCCAAACCAACACCTCAAGGATTTCTTAAAACTTGTGGACTCACTTGACCTTGACATTGAAAATAGGGAAAGAACGCGCCTGCGTTTATTTTAATTTTTCCTTCACGATCAAGCT
Source organism: Tanacetum coccineum (assembly GCA_026074375.1). Taxonomy (NCBI): domain Eukaryota; kingdom Viridiplantae; phylum Streptophyta; class Magnoliopsida; order Asterales; family Asteraceae; genus Tanacetum; species Tanacetum coccineum. The sequence goes on from BQNB010052472.1 coordinate 34,780, forward strand.
AGCAATTGGCTTGAACGTCTTCCAGCAGGATCCACCACCACATGGGAGGATCTTACTACTCGTTTCCTTGCTCAATTCTTACCACCAAGAAGGACCGCAAAACTCCGCAATGATATCCTGATGTTCCAACAACATCATGGAGAATCTCTATCAGAAGCATGTACTCGTTTCAAGGACTTACTACAAAAGTCCCTCATCATGGCATCGCCCTTTGGCTTCAAGTCCAAATTTTTTATGACCATGTCAATCCCGTCACAAGAAGAACCATTAACCAATCGGCCGGTGGGAAGCTTCGTGACCGAAACGCCAAATAATCCTGGGCATTATTAGAGGATCTCGCCCACTATGACAACGAAAGTTGGAACGACCCAAGGGATTTTGCTAAGCCGGCCAAGGCAATCATTTTGCCTCAAGATGTCCCGAGTACATCCGACTGCCGTCTAATCGAGCTCGAAAATCAAGTCCAATACTTGATGGAAGCTCATCTTGTTCTGACACAACCTACTCAAGTGAACAAAATTACTACCTCATGTGAGATCTGCAGTGGTCCCCACGACACTCAGTATTACATAGAAGATCCCGAGCAAGCCTTTGTTAAATACGCATCCTCACGTACTGATGAAGCGTGAGGTAAGTGGTATACCTTTAAGCCCGAGCAAAACAATTTTGGTGACACCTATAATCCATCATGGAGAAGTGACCCAAACCTTAGGTGGAGACAACCCCAAAATTCTCAAAATAATTTTTCAAACCCACCTAACCGGTTCCAACCCAACGATTTAATCCCGAACCGTTCCTTCAACAACCGTCCTCAAAGCTTTAACAATCAATCAAATCTAGAAGGATTGATATTCAACTTTATGGCATCTCAAGACACTAGGCTGACCAAGTTTGAAGCCGATTTCAAACAACAACAAAGTGAGATGACCAACAAAATCGACACAGTGTTGAAGGCCATAACCAATTAAATAGCGGGAGCACTACCTAGCGATATGGGTAAGAACCCGAAACTAAGTACTTTTCCAGTTTTGTCTGCTCGTTCTTACCTAACTGAAGACCCGCAATGCTCAACCCATGTCTATGGCTTGATCAACGCCGTCACAATCCACCCCAAGCAACAGAGTGAGTCTCGCGATGACAAACCAGAATAGAATATGGAAGAAGAAAAGGACAACCCAGAAAATATCCATGCTAGCCCTTTTGCACCACCCGATCCATCAATTCCATTCATCACCGAACAAACTCAATTCATTCTTCTAATCACCCGGGCTGGTTCCCCAATCATCAAACACCAAACTTGTATGCACCAAAGGGGATGACAGCGACGTAATGCATATTGAGATAGTCAAAACGGATGACGATTCCCGCAAGGAGGATCCCGAAGCAGGAGAACAAGAAGTGGAGTATTTTGACGTACTCCTGACTAGGAGGGAACTGGCGTATCATAAATATCTTATGTGTAGACCAATCCCTTCGATATTCCTAAGGAACCCTATCATCACGGAGGGATGCCTATCAAACCTTAAGATACCATGCAACATTGGACATGTGCATATAAAGAGAGTCTACATTGACCTTAACTCCCCTCTAAATATCATGACTCGTATGATGTACAATTAGATCATAAGAAGAAAACTTGACCCTAAGGAAAACTTGAATCGAGGAATTAGAAATTTCACAGGAAGGATTAAAGGGATGTATGTTTTCGTAGGGAACTTTACCTATATCACAGACTTCATGATTGTCAAGGATATTTGTTCAATTATAGACCCTAGGTTGTCACAAGTAGTGTTAGGGAGGACTTTTATTAAAATATCCAACATGACTCACGACCCACCCAAAGGAGTAGTTAGGTTCACCAACGCAAAAGATGAAGTTGCATATAAGATGCCCCATAAGATAGAACAATACAACTCGTTGTCGAACTTAGAAAAAGAGCACACGAAATCGGTCTACCTTAGAAATGAGGAGGACAAGAGAATAGGAGTAGAGTACGCGATGAGCAAGATATTAGGGTTTTACAAAGAATGCCTAGAGCTTGGACCCGAATACTTAACTAGAATGGATGATGAAGAAGAAGTCACGTAATGACGTGTGACTTCGAGTCTAGCTACAAGACTCGTAAATAAAGAAAATCGCTTTTTAAGAGGCAACCTAATATTTACTTTTCCCGCATTTTATGAGTGTCTTGTGTTTTAATTCTTTATTGTTTATTTTATTCTGTTTGAATTATTTTATAATCATGCTTTGTTTGTTTGTAACTTCGTCTTATTTGCAATCAAAGGTATTTTGCAACAAAATAAGTGCAGGGGAAATATCCGGTTTTTAGAACCAAATTCAAACATTTAAAATAAATTGTTTAGATTAATCCGCGTCGGTTTCGAGTCATATGATTGAATTATTAATTCTCAGGTTGTTATGCAACATTTTGTACAGGAAAATAACTTATAAGAATGAGTGCAGGAAATTTTTCATCAAAACGAAAAATGAGTTTCACAGAGTGTGGAGATGGCGTCATGATTTACACGCGACGCCGTCACCGCGACACTTATGACGGGGTCAGGATATTCCTGACGGCGTCAAATGCCCAGTTACAGGAAAACTCGAAAATTTTAAGTATTTTTGAAAATATAACTTGTACAACACTTAAGAAAGTTTAAATTCTTTTATAAACCTGCAAAACCCTGAGTTTAACAATTCTCTCATCCTATCTTTACTGTTTTAATAGAGTCAAAACCCTAAACTCTTATTGTATATATATATCTATCCCATGGATTTTACGCTTGGTGTAGTTGTCTTTGTCTTTGATTACAGGTTATATTTGATGAGAAGAAGCTTGGAAGATCTTAGGATGTTTTCATTAGATGATTCTTGGAGGACGATTTAACCAGTTATCGCATGTTTCTTCTCTATTATTGAGCAAACCAGGGGAGTACTAGTTTCTTTTACTTGTTTTCTTTTCCCTTTATTCGTTTTTATGGGTACTTCTATAGAACATTGGGGATAATGTTCAACTTAAGTGTAGGGAGAAATAAGCCTTAGAAACTATTCTTTCATTTGCCATTTGCCATTTGCTTTGTCCTTAAAATGATGGGTAATATATTGAAACATAGCATAAAAAGGTAATTTTAACCAAAACTTTAAATTTTTTTATGACACATACCGACAAAAACCGAGTATTAATAGCGTCTCATGGATAGGAATGTATATGACTAGCACAAAAACCCTCAGAATTCCACCCCAAAAATGTGAGGTTCACCTTTAGATCTATAGGAATCCGGGTATCCATTATTGATACCCAAGATAATTTATACCTTTAGCTTTATCGAGTTAAGGAGTGAGCAGTCATATGTGTCTATTTCGTCATTACGGATGTGTACGTATGTTAAGATCAGTATTAAATTAGAGAGTTACCCGAGTGTATATAAAATCTTGAACTTGATTATTATGAATGCATCCCGAGACCCGCATAGTGAGTATTAGAAATTGCTAGATAAAGCAGTAGGATTAACCCATTTTTAACTGTAATTGTTATGATGGTCACACGATCATATAAATCCTACACCCTGCCATGCACACAATTTTAAGTGCAGATAACCCCTAGTAAACCCTCCCGAAGCCTATCCTTTTCATGGTTCTCATAATTTTCTGGTTAAGCCAGACTATTAATGAAGACATTGTTAACCCTTAAATGCAACCATACAGCCCAAATCGCCTAGCCTACCTTGTATCAATCACCTTTATAGCATTATGTTTTAACCCAAGTTAATTATTTGAGTACACGGTATCTAAGTCCTTATCCTTGTAAATACTGTTTTGGGATGATTGGGATTCCATAGTAGTATTATTCCGCAGAAGATGGGAAGAAAAGTTAACAATACCCCATATGTTTGTTAGAGATCTCTATGTTTTTTTTTGATCCACCTCAAATCGAGTCATTAGTTAGATTGTAAATATTGAGTATGTAAAAGTTCAAGTGTAGGGGTGTATCTAGAAAACCCCCATGATGTATTATATGTTTAAGCAATGGCAGGGCAAAAGTGTACGAAAAAAATTATATATAAAAAACAAAAAAAAATGTACAGGCCTGCCATTTGCTTATGTATTTAATGTTATCATAGAGTCAAGAAAAGAAAAAGAAAGAAAGAGATTGATGTAGAGTTGTGTAGAGTTTGTATATCTTCGTCCGAGTCTTGGCTTAGCAACCAAACCAGTGTGTATTCGTGTAAATAATTAGCTAACCTTTCCACTCTAAATTCACCCAAAGCCACCCAAATGTGTCCCATCTGTTTCTGTTTCCATTATATGTTATCTTACACCTACACCCCATAACCCTTTAAAAAGACCTCTTAGATAGTAATGAATAATGCTTGCGCCCAGCGGTGGAGGTTTGATCCTTTACTAAGCCTATGGTAATTTATACGTTATGACAGGTAATGAGTGTTGATTTTCCATTTCCCTCTTTATGTTATAATTTATTATACACCCAAGAGAAAGAGAGAATCCCAAACACTTATGTGAGGATCTAGTGTATGCTTTGCGTGCTTTTAATTACGAGGTCTAGATGGTTGTGTTATAAAATACTTTTAAAGAATAGGTAAAATGACCCTCATATTGCTATTGTCTAGGTAGAAAAGCCTATTTTCTTAAGGACAAGCAAATCCCAAGTGTAGGGGTATTTGATGAGGTGTTATTTTATAAACTTTTTTGGGGTCGTTTAACCCCCTAAATCGTGCATTTATGCCCAAAATAGGTACTTAATTGTTCCTTTTTTGGTATTTAGCATTTGGAAAGCATTTGGAAGGCATTTGGAAGAAATACACATGATTTGGGCTCATTTGGAGAAGAAATGGACAAGACTACGAACCTACACTAACATCTCTCAAGATTATGTTCTTAGCAGCTGGAAACGGCGTCACAGATTACACGTGACGCCGTCACAATTCATACCAAGATAGCGACACAAGATCTCAAGACGGCGTCAGAATGCACGACCCAGCCCATTATCTAGAATATTCTCTTTCATGACGGTGTCACAATTAAAACGCGACGCCGTCGCATCGATTTTCCTATATATACAAACCTGAAATTAGGGTTTTAGGTGTGTAACTTTAGAGTAAAAGAATGGGACGAACCCTAGTTTGTTTAGCAGCTGTTAGGGACGATTTTAAGGCCTCGAAACCCTATTGTACTTCCTTCAATTCATGTTTTAATCAATTAAGACTATCTTAATCATTCAATATGTCTTATTGTGTCTGTTCAAAAAAATATGTCTTATTGTGTGATTCTTATTTGTTCTTGCTTTATCTTTAACATGCTTGGCTAAACCTTCTATTGTGTTTATTTATGATTGTATGAAACCTAGAATGTAGATCTTAGTGGTGTTGCTTCGTGTGATGAATATGCATGTTAGGTCTTAGAAAACCAGCTTTTATCTGTATCGATGTTGATATGTCTAGAAAAACATGATTGTATAGAAAGGATACCATCGGGTAATAGTCTTTATACTACCTTTCCCCTTATATGGTTGATCCACTCTTAATATTTTTCAAATGCATTCAATATACTTTTAGGGGCCTTGTAATAGTCTTCATACTACCTTACTTGTGCGTTGCCTTAACAGAATATTAAATAGGTAACGGGTTTGTGTAATTCATTCATGACTTAGGAAATAGTTACATATATCATCACAGGTGTG
>BQNB010052473.1:7867-40476 GCA_026074375.1 Tanacetum coccineum
CAAACATGTCGAAAATATATATTGACTATATATCTCGATCAATGGTCATGAGATCATTATGCATGAGTGCAAAAACATTTTTAGAGTGTATTAACAATGCATTAAAATATTTTTATGAGGTTCCTAACGTGAGAAATATTTAATAATAAATTGGTGTTTTGTTCATGTCGAATTTTTTTTCTAAGCACACTTAATTATGCAAATCCTACGTCTACGGGAAGCATAATAGTTATACATTATGTTATTCTAGTCTCAATTGCATAATAACACTAAAAAAATTAAAAACCCTCAATTTTTGATTTCGAGTTCAATTGAATCCTAGACTCAGATTAAAAAGAAAATGATGAAATAACTTACAACTGATGATGTTTATGATGTTTGGAATGATAATTGATGTTGATTGCACCTTCAAATTAAGTTTTAATGGTCGATTTTGAAGTTTGGTGGTGTTTCTTGTCGTACGTCGTTGGTAGGGAGGAAGAAGAGGTATGTTTGTTTTATGGTTTTAAAAAAATGGTCAGACTATACATGGCATGCAGCTGACGGTCCCATTAATATATGGGGGCTGTCAGGGGGCCGCCTGATTTATGGGGGCCGTCCCGAGCAAAGGGTGTTTGAGCTTGATTTTTAACAAAAAAATTTAAGAGGAGTGACAATTTAATTTTCATTTCTCTAATTTAAAATACTTAAAATACTTCGGATGAAGTAATTAAGTAGTCGCGACATAGAATGGAACATGGACTAGAATTGAGACGAGAAGAAAAGAAGAGAACGATTTACGGAATGTGTTCCATCATTCCTAAACCTAGACGAAGATAATTGAATGATTCACGCTTGAGGGGTTTAGTAAGAATGTCAGCGATATTGTCTTCAGACGAGACTTTTTCGATAGAGATGTTTCCTTTTTGGACATGGTCTCAAAGGAAATGGGGACGTATTTCGATGTGTTTCGTCCGCGAGTGTTGCACAAGGTTTTTCCTTAGGTTAATCGCGCCTTTGTTGTCGCACATGATCAGAACGTCGTCGAATCAAATGTCGTAGTCAATAAGAGCTTGTTTCATCCATAGTGCTTGTTGACATGCCTTTTCGGTGCTTACGTATTCGGTTTTGGTCGTGGATATAGCAAGAGCATTTTGTTTCTTCGAGAACCATGATGTTAAACAACATCATACGAACATAAAAATACCGTTAGTGCTTTTTCGGTCCACATAATCTCTCGCATGCTCAAAGTTGGCATATACTACGGTTTCTATGCTGGTCCCCTTAGGATACCATAATCCTAAGTGTGTAGTGCCTTTAATGTATCAAAAGATAAGCTTAACCGCTTCAAGATGAGAGGTTTTGGGATCCTCTTGGAAGCGTGCACAAAGGCAGACACTAAACATGATATCGGGCCTACTTGTCATTAGGCATAATAAACTACCTATAATGCCTCGGTACTTAGTCCTATCTACGGACTCACATTCTTTATCTTTCATGAGTTTCGTATCCGAGGACATGGGTGTTTTCATTGGTTTAGAATCTTCTAAGCCAAATTTCTTAACCATTTCTTTAATATATTTAGATTGATTAAACAAGATGCCATCTTCCATTTGTTTTATTTGTAATCCAAGGAAGAAGTTTAGTTCACCCATCATGCTCATTTCAAACTCGTCATGCATGATTTTGGCGAAGTCATCACACAACTCTTGACAAGTTGAACCGAATATAATGTCGTCGACATATATTTGAACAATGATGAGATTTGAACCTTTCTTCTTTGTAAAAAGTGTGTTATCTACCATTCTCATGTTATATTCATGTCTAATAAGAAAAGCTTTTAACCTATCGTACCAAGCTTTAGGAGCATGTCTAAGACCATACAAAGCTTTCTTAAGTTTATAAACATGATTAGGTTTTTCAAAATCAATGAATCCCGGAGGTTGTGCCACGTATATCTTCTCATTGATAAAACCATTTAAGAATGCACTTTTTACGTCCATTTGGAATAATTTAAAATCTAAGGCACAAGCATAGGCTAATAAAATTCTAATGGACTCTAATCTAGCTACAGGATCATAAGTTTCGTCATAATCAATTCTCTCTTGTTGATTATAACCTTAAGCTACTAACCTAGCCTTATTACGAGATACGATACCGTTCTCGTCTAGCTTTTTTCTATACACCCACTTAGTTCCTATAATTGTTGTACTCTTAGGGTGTGGTACTAACTCCCAAATGTCATTTGCAATAAATTTATTTAATTCTTCTTGCATTGCAATTATCCAACTTTCATCCTTTAAGGCTTCATTCACATTCTTAGGTTATAGTTGATATAAAACAAAGTAAGTTACTTTGCTTTTAGGCTTGAGACCTAAGAGTTCTTTAGCTAATGTTTCTTATGACGTTGTCTAATGGATGGTTCTTAGATTCCTTAATGTTGGCGATTTCATCAACTTCTAAAGTTTCATCCTCAATATTATTTTCTAAGTTTTTCTTTTTGGTAACCTTAATTTTTTCTTCTTCTTCTAAGTCATCATCCACCAAGGGTGATGCTTTATATGGTGGAGGAGTTTCATCGAATGTCACGTTGAGTGATTCTTTGATTTTCATGGTGTGTTTGTTTAGGATGATGTAAGCTTTGCCATTTTGGGAATAACCTAGGAATACACATTCGTATGACTTTGAGTCAAACTTGGTGAGGTAATCTTTCATGTTTAGAATGAAACACTTGCTTCCAAACACTTTGAAGTAATCAATAGTAGGTTTCTTACCTCTCAATAGTTCGTATGGTGTTTTTCCTAAGATGGCTCTAATTAAGATTCGGTTGTGGCAACAATTGTTCATTTAACATCGTTCTATTCATTTCTTGTAGAGTCCTATTTTTCCTTTCTACCACACCATTTGATTATGGTGTGCGTAGAGCCGAGAAGTTATGTGTAATACCGTTGGCATTACAAGACTCTCTAAATTGCACTTCATTATCAAATTTCCTACCGTGGTCCATCTTAATTGACACTATTGAACATCTTGATTAGTTTTGTATTTTCTTACTAAAGATTTCAAATTGCTTGAAAGCCTCGGTTTTGGTTTTAAGATATCTTATCCATGTATACCTAGAATAGTCATATACTATTACTAAGGTGTAGAGATTTCCTCCATAACTCTGGCGGATGTACTGAAGAGATTCATATGAAGGAGTTATAAGCATCTGGTTGTTGGGACTATATTCTTAGCTTTATGACTAGCGTGAGCTTGTTTTCCAATTTTGCAAGCATCGCAAAAATGTTGATCAAACTTAAGTTTAGGTAAATTCCTAACTAGTTCTTTAGATGCTAACGATTGAATTAGACGCATATTTGCGTGACCTAATATCCTATGCCACAAAGTAGAGTTTTCATCAATCGTTGCAAGACAAATTTTTTCTTCCAGCTTCATTCCTAATTTCATCACATATAAGCCTCTTTTCCTAACACCTCTACCTATGACCTTTCCATCCTTAGTAATTTTGCTATCATGTTCAAAAAATATAACATTGCACTTACTATCACATATTTGATCAACACTTAGCAAATTAATTCCTAAATTATTTACATGTTTTACATTTGCAATACTAAGCGAGCCATGAAAGATCGTACCTTTGCAAATGATATTATCGCGGAGATTGCTACCAAATATGACGTTACCTCCATTGTATTCCTTGTAGGTGGAGAAGAGCTTTAGGTTACCCGTCATGTGTTTAGAGCACCCACTATCTTTTATCCACTCGTCGGGCTCCAAATCAATTCCAAGGCATATCTATTTATATAACACAATAACTAAAACATGTGTTCCCCAATATCTCATGGGTCTAATGTTGTTAGCATTAAACATTCCTTGCATTTGTTGCATTTAATTGGAATGTGGAAATGGAGGACAAATTCCCCATGGCATGCAACTTTGAGGTTGGAAGTTATTCCAAGTTACTGGAAAGCCATTTTGACAATTTTTTCGTCCAAGATTTCTTTTTGGTTGCGGTATTCTAGATCGAGGACGAGGATTATTAATTCTCCTAGGAGGTGGATTTTTTGACCTAAATTCTGGTTTAGAAAATCCAACTCTGGGTTTTAAAGATGGTTAATAAAACCATTTAACCTCATCATCATTAGCAACGGGAATTTTAACATTATTTACCATTATATGTTTTGGTCTAGGACACAAAATGGATTTTGAAAAAGAAACACATTTCTAATTTTCCATTGAACAGAAAGACGGTCCCTGATTTGCTTTGGGGGCCGTTTGTACACTAAGGGGGCGTTCCCAGCAATCAGGGGACCGTCGCCAGTGGACGACTTATTTTGGGGTTTTACAAATTCTGTTTTCTTAGTCCTACTTGTTTATGCTTCAATGAGTTAAACCCTACACCCGATTTATCTCTGGATGGTTTTTTTAAGACTAAGCATTTCATTTAGTGAGTGTGTACTCTTTTGAAATTTAGTTAGCTTGAAAGCTTCCCCTTTGAGTTTTTTAAGTGTTTGACAAGTTGTACATTCAAGACCAACTTCCTTGTTTCTCTCGAGTCTAGACAACTTTTCTTTTAGCTCACTAATTTCATTTTCTAAACTATTTCGAATAGCTTTTAAATGTTTGTTCTTAGTAATTATTTTTAAAATCATTTTGTACAATTTATTATATTCACTATCCAAAGTAATATCATCTATTGAAGATTTTCATCACTAAAATAAGAAGATTCAGAATGTACCTCGCTAGATGCTTGAGCCATGAGGCATGTTTCGTCTTTAGCCTTTTCATCATCTGCCTCACCGCTATCACTCCAAGAACCTCTGACAAAAGCCCTTTGGTTCTTGTCTTACGGTGGTTTCGGACATTCTCCGATAAGATGATCCAGGTCTCCGCATCTAAAGCACTTCCTATCACTTTTGCCGTTCTTGTCGTCTCGGCTTCTTTGGAATGTCTTTTTGTCATTCTGTGGTTGTCTCACGAACCTACCTCCTCTCTTGAAGAACTTTTTGAAGTCTCTAACCGCTATAGCGTATACTTCGTCTTCACTTCTAGAAGTCAAACTTTCTTCATCACTAGATTCCTTTTAGCCTTTAGGGCAAGGGATTTCCTTTCTCCTTTACCTTTGACTATTTCAGAACCTTTCTTGATGACCATTTCATGAATTTTAAGGTTTCTGATGAGTTCATCAAGTGATAGTGTCAAGTCTTGCGACTCTTTGATCGCCGTGACCTTTGCTCTCCATTTAAGATTTAAAGCCCTAAGAAAGTTCCTAACATAGTTCTTGCTAGAGTAACCTTCATCAAGAGCTTTTAAACTAGTGATAATAGTATTAAATCTAGCAAAAGCATTATCTATAGATTCGTCTTCAGGAATGTCGAATTGTTCATATTGTTGTACCAAAAGGTCAATCTTATTGTCTTTGACTTGACTATTACCTTTATGGGTGATTAACAAAGTTCTCCAAATTTCTTTTACTGTATTACACATAAAAATTCTTTCGTATTCTTTCCTTCGCAAAGCATTGTTAATAACCATTTTTTGCTTCATTATTTTTCGCAAGTCTCTTTTTGAGATCATCATTTTTTTAAAAAGGGACAACCTCATCTAGTTTGGTTTCCGGATTATTTTGAATAGGTTGAAAATCATCCTCAGAAATAACATGCCAAAGAAAGATCTTTTGATTTCACATAAGTTTCGATAATATTTTTTCAATAAATAAAACTATCGCTTTTAAAGAGTGGTGATCTTTGCATATATTGCCCTTCTAGATATTTTTAAGAATTCATAGATCGATCCAAGCTTTAAAATATAATATATTTAAAACAATCTTGAGTAACCTGGCTCTGATACCAATTGTGGAAACGAGAAGGGGGGAGGAGTTGAATAGTTTACCCGTTAATTGGCGTTATTAAAGTTTGGTTATAAATATTCTAGATTCGTGTTTATTTGAGATCAATCAACAATATGAACAAACAATATATCTAAGTACAAACAACACAATCACAATATAAATAGTAAATAAGTATAAATGAAAGAAAAGAGATAAAAGATAGAACAATCAAACCACAACATCGAGATTTATAGTGGTTCGGCTATGAAGCTCTTCTTCACCCTACTCCACTCCTCGATTATCCAACTTGAGATTTCACTACGTCAACAAGCTTCCTTTAGGCGGAGAAAACCGTTACACGTTGCTTATACTAATTTCCGACACTAAGCTAAATGTCGAGTCCATCTTAGCTAGAACTAATCTACCACTTCACTAATGTATTTTGAGGCCTAAAATACTAACCGACACACAATCAACACTTCCGGATTTATACACTATCCGGATCTACACAACTACACAAGATTGAAAATATAGAGATCAAATATACAAGAAGATAGGAGAGAATCACTAATCTATAACACTTCGTTTCTTGGCAAATACGAGTGTTCTTCTCTTGCACTTAAGGGACGAAGAAAGAAGGAGAGATTGGATCACTTAAAACAAGATTAGGCAAGTTAGTAATCAAAGGGTTTAGAGAGAAGTATGAGGTTTTAGAGAGAGAAAGAACACATAAACTGTGTGCAAAAAGATAAGAAACTGCCAAGGAATAGTACAATATTTATAAGCAAGAGAGAGCAACGTCTCCTGTAGACGGTCCCACGGTCCCAAATATATTTGGGGACTGTTCTACCTATCAGGGGACGTCCCTAGATAGACGCTCTTCTTTTTGCCTTTTAGTTGAGAAATATTTATCTGGTCTAGCTTTTTCTGTTTTTAGGAGAAAACCATATTTTGAATTGATATATTTAATTAAAACATTTCTTTAATTAACAAAAATATTTTGTATATTTTCATTTTCGTAAAAAGGTTTTATTAAATTTGTAAAAATGTAAAGTTTAAGACAAAAAGATTATCTTTGATCACTAATCATGTTTAATGATTTGTTTATACATACCTTCAGTGATTTACGTCGAAATGGAAATTTACGACTAATAACGTGTATACGTTTATTTTTATCGTAGAATGTTTTTACATTTTGTCATCTTCAAAACGTAGAAAGGTTGAAAAATATAAATAATGTTTTTAGACGTTATTTGTATTAACACTCTGATCATAGTTCAGCTTTACTGATTATCCCCAATGATATTGAAATCAGGAAGAAGTCTTTCAAATTTGCAAATTATGTTGCTGATAAAGATGATATATTGAAAGTGGTAGATGCAAAGTGGAAGATGAATGTAGAAGGATTCTGTATGTATGCTCTCGTGAAAAAATTGAAAGCCTTGAAGAGTCCTTTAAACAACCTTAACTGGAAGAATGGTAATCTAGTGGAAAGAGTGAAATGCTTGAAAGATGATGTCTAGAGAATTTAGGGATTTCAAACTACTATTGATTTGGACCCTTTCCATAAAAGACTTAGATAAGATGAAAGTTCAGTTTTAAAGGACAAGGAGGCTGTTGCAGATAAGGAAAAGCTTCTCTATCAAAAGCGTAAGATAAAATGGCTTAGCTATAGGGATAAAAACAATACTTTTTTCCATAAGGTGTTGAAAGGTAGATATCACAGAAATAGAATTAGTTCTATTCATGATGAAAATGGGATGAGATTTGATGGTAACCATGTTGCTTTGCAATTTGTGAATCATTTCAAAAAGTTCTTGGGTGTTAGTGTCCATGTGATGCCTATGCAAGATGTTGGAACTTTATTTTCACCAAGCTCAGTGATGTGGAAGAAGTATAATTGATAAAGAAATAAAGGAAGCCTTGTTCAGTATTGGTGACAACAAGGCTCGTGGTCCATATGGCTATTCAACTAAGTTTTTAAAGAAGGCTTGAACTATTGTAGGTGATGATGTGTGCAAAGCAATAAAGGAGTTCTTTGTCACTGGGAAATTGTTAGGTGAACCGAATGCTACCATTATCTCTCTTGTGCCTAAATTAAAGACTCCTTTAAAGGTTTCCGACTTCAGACCAATTCTATGTTGTAATGTGGTTTATAAATGCATAAGTAAGATCTTAACTGGTAGAATAAAGGGTGCTTTGATAAGATGATAAACAAGAACCAAAGTGCTTTTATTCTAGGTAGACAGATTCAAGATAACATCCTGCTTGCTCAAGAATTAATGAAACGTTATGAAAAAAGTGGTGGTCCTAAGAGAGTTGCTTTCAAGATTGATATACAAAAAGCCTATGACACTGTTAATTAGAACTTTATGGAGGAGTTGTTGAATCAATTTGGCTTTCATGAAACAATGATTGGTTGGATTATGTGATGCATAAGGTCTGTAAGCTTTTCTATAAATGTAAATGGGGAATGATGTGGTTATTTTAAAGGTGGTAGGGGCCTTAGACAAGGTGACTCATTGTCTCCTTACCTATTCACCTTAGTCATGGAGTTTTTCAACCTCATAATGGAAAGGAATGTTAGGAATTCCCCTGTTTTCAATTATCATTTTGGGTGTAGACAGTTAAAAATCACTCACATTTGTTTTGTTGATGACCTTCTAGTGTTCGCCATGGTAATGTTAGTTCTACAAGTCTTATCAAAAGTTCCTTAGATGAGTTTGGTATTTGTTCTGGTTTGCTACCTAACATTAGTAAAAGTACTGTATTTTTTAGTAGTATGTCTAAAGAAGAGCATCAATGTATCTTACATGTTCTCCCTTTCAACAAAGGAAAGTTGCCAATAAGGTATCTAGGTGTTCCTTTAATTGCTAAAAGAGATTGAAAAGGTCAAAAATAAAGTCAATCATTCAAGGAATAAATGGTTGTCTTGTGCTGGAAGACTGATGTTGATTGCTTTTGTGTTGGAATCAATTCAAGCTTACTAGTGCAATGTGTTTCTGCTACCTAAAGAGGTGATCAAAGACATCAATAGGGTGCTTAAAGATTTCTTGTGGAGGCAAGGTGATGTTTGTAAAGGAAGGGCCAAAATTGCTTCGAAGACTATCTATAATCCTAAAACTCAAGGTGGTCTTGGTTTGAAGGATATGTTTACATGGAATAAAGCGTTGTTGGTGAAACATATCTGGAATATAGCAACTAAAAAGACACTTCATGGGTAAAATGTGTGAGTACTGTGAAACTAAAAGATATAAGTATTTGGGTTGTTATAAAGGACATTGCTGACAACTGGGGATGGAAGAATTGTTAGATGTTAGGGATAGTATTCAATGCCATATCAACTATGCAAATTGGTAATAGTCGAGACACATACATGTGGTATGATAATCGGAGTGGATTGTGTCCAATCATTAATATCATATCATATAGGAGTTTATACAAAGCAAGACCTGACAAAGAGGGTAAAGTTACTGATATGTTCCATAATGGGCAATGGAAATGGCCAATTGAATGGAATGAGGAATTTCCTGCTCTAAGTAATATTGATGTCCCCTCTCTTAATCCTGGAAAAACTGACAAAACTGATAAGATTAATTGGATTAACAATGCTGGTAAGAGTGTAAAGTTCTGTGTGGGGAATGTTTATGATAATATGAGGGATAGTAATGCGGAAGTCATATAGAGTCCTCTGGTGTGGTATACATAATGCATTCCCAGACACTTCTTCATTTTATGGATGGCTATACGGTTTAGACTCCTGACTCATGAGAGATTAAAGAACTGGGGTAGTTATGATATCATGGTGTACAGTTTATATAAATGTAAGGAAGATACTCATGATCATCTATTCTTTCAATGCAAGTACTCTCAACAATTATGGAAGTATATGCATACTATGATGGACGGTCCTTTACAAGAATTAGAATGGCAAAGTATTATTTCTTATCTTGCTAATAAGGCATGCTCAAGTAATATATGGAGTATTATGAGAAGACTATGCTTTGGTGCTTTAATATACTTCATTTAGCAAGAAAGAAACTTTAGAATTTTTAGAGATGAAGAAAGCGATTGCCAGACTGTTTGTAGACTGATTTATGAAAGTGTTAAACTCAAAATAATGGGGTTAAAAGTAAAGAAGTATAATGTTGTGTGCACAACAACGTCATTATGGAATATCAAGATGGACATCAAATATTGATTCACCATTAAAAAATATGCAATGTTGATCATGATGGATTACATTTCTTTGCCTAAAGAATTTGCAACAGTTATTCAGAATAAAAAAGGGGAATGCATTGCATTATCTTTTCATTCTATATTATTCATTTCTTTTCTTATCCTGCTTCATTCCTAAAGGAATCTATCACCAACAGAAATATTAAAATAAAAAGGTGTTGATTAGATGGCCATGTATACTGCGTGTAAGGTCAGTCATTTATTAAAAACTCTTCAATCCCCCGGTCTAAGATTGGACTCTATGGAGGTGAGGTTCCACACAATTCAGTATTGAAAAAAACATCTAAAGAAAAAAAAAAAAAAAAAAAAAAAATAAAAAAACAAACAAAAATAAATTTAAAACATGCTTTGATTGACCTTAAATATGTCAAATCATAGAGCAGTCAGGGCTGAGTTATTATCCTGTCCTTTTATTTCCTACCAACTAATAGGGGTTTATGTATGGAAGTTTCATCATAAAAGGTTTTAAAAAAACAAAAAAAAAAAAAAAAAATAAAAAAATTAAAATAAAAAAAAAAATAAAAAAATAAGAAAAATGAAGAAAAAAAAAAAAAAAAAAATTTAAAAAAAAAAAATCCCCCATACAGGCCCACGTCGGCACATTAAACCCTTCATAATAAATACCAGCAACCCCCACCCCGCCCCCCTACCTAATAGAAATTGACCTATTTATGCCAATTTATAAATTTAAATATCCACAAATTTAAACTTATAAAAAATCAAAAAAACCAAACATCCAATTGCATCAAATCGCTACCAACTACCAGATATACGACCACAACCAACCAGCATTCAAATAAAACACTGTTCAAAGAATCCCTACACAGAGTGTCCCCCATTTTAATGCGATGTGAGTGGAATATTAGTTATGCAATTTTACATATGCAACACCCATCCACATCTGCAGTCCGTAAAACCATTCCGTCCAGTAATACCCTGTCCACACGGCCGAATCCCGGTGATTTATGCTCACGTTCTTAGTGCCCTCTCCGACAACCGTAAATATTTAATTTTTGACCGTATTATCAAAAACCAACTTATACCATATCCTCCACCATAACAGTAACTCATGAATTGTTTATACTGATCAACAATAACTTTACTGCACCGTCAAAAAAATAAGTTAACCGGCCTCATACCCATTATCTACCAGAATGATGCCTTCTATTTTCTGTCTTCGTAGCTTTTCATAGTCAATATGCCTCAACCTCCGTTTATTTTCCTGCCCTTCTTCTTATCCTTCCCTTCCATTTTAATGTACAACAATTAAATCCTAAATCCCAACACGATAGTTCTGCAGAATCTTCTCCGATCTTCTTCCTTCAATTACATGATTAAACTATTTCATGTCCCCTCCCTCTACTATTGCTACTCTTCCTATCTCCCAACAGGCCTCTTTTCACGTCACTAAACACAAGCCCATCCCCCCCTACAGACCTACTAACAAGCCTACTTCAACCCCCCCCCCCCCCAACAACCGACCCCCCCCCCCACTTACACCCCCCCCAAAAAAAACCTACATTCCAACCTAACTAAATCCCACGGACACTTTAACCGCAACAGAACAACAAAACCACCAAACCGAACACAACAACAGTCCCCATCAAAATACTCCCACCAGCTCTTCAGGTGCCTGCCAATCTTCTTTCCTCCATTATAAAAATACTTAATCTCGTTCCTATCTCTTCTCTCATGATTATTTAACCCCCCACATAAAGAACGGTGGGCACTGACCATCCACATGATCGTGGAACTTCATATGCATTGACACTTAGTTGGTAGTTGGCCCTTAACATCGTAAAATCTTAGGGCGGAATAATACCTCCAGAAAAATCCTAATCACTTTTTTTTAATTATTTTCACTTGATTACTCGTAGCATATATCGGAGCTGCATTCCCCCACCATCCATGATCGATAGATTGAATATACCGCCAAAATCAAAGTCTTATACATACTACTACTCCTATTTTTAGTATCAATTCCCTTTATTTTCTTTTATTTTCTTATATCTTCTTACTCTTCTTGCATATCCCACTTGTTTCGTTCTATTTCTTATCTTTTCTCTTATTCTTCTATAGGTTTTTCTTTCCTACATCTTTCCCTTTATCCTCATTTGACTTTCTCTCTTCTTGATCCCCTTTTTTTATCCCCTTTCTGGTTGTGTTTTCTCCTTTCCTTCCTGTCAAAAGGAAGGTAGGTGAGGAATCTTAATGCTTTAGAGCTTGAGATCTTTAAAGGATCTCGATCCTTAGTCCATTAAAAAAAAGTAGAAGTTTACTTATTATTCTTTATCCGACCCAACCAGTCCCCAGATAATACCACCCACTAACCTCACCACCCGGACCCAACCGAGCCTGAATGTAACCCCTTATATGACCCATACTTCAGCCACTGGGAAGGGGTAATCACCTTCCTCCCTGCCTGTGTCCTTCGCTCTTCCACCGACATTCAGACTTACAATGCTGTTCTTTCCTCTACCATCTCTCATCTCTTGCTACTCTTCACCCTCGTCTTTTTTCTCTCCCTCGGTTATTGCTTCTTTCTTCTTTTTAATTTTTTGGATGAAGTTTAGGGGACATAGTTTTTTTCTTCAGATTCCCAGTCTTCCATCTTCATCTATTCTCAAGATATAGAACCTTTACAATACAACGCATCGCACCAATAACCCCCACCTTATAAAAAATTTTATTGTAGAAGAAAAACCTTTAGTTCTTCATTCCTAAACATCCTCCGCCTTATCTAAATTTATAATTAAATTAAACCACAAAAATATATAAAACAACCCTACATATGCCAAACCCCAACACTCACCTGAAACAACCCCACCGCACTCCCTCCCTCACCCACCCTCCTACCACATTAGCCACCAGTAATGATACCGGAACCCCCTCGAAAAATGCCCCCTTGTCCCCATATACATACGATAACGCGACTCTCATTAAAAGAACCCTCAGTAACACAACCGAACGCTACTACGGAGTAAAACCGGTGCAATATTAACGGACCTAATGTGATTGCCAGTCAACATTTTGAACTACCCCACGCGTTGCCCTAACGTACCCCCTTCACACCTATATAGACCTGCCCGCCGACATCCCAGACATTTTGGGTTTTTCAGCCATAACGCGCACCGCACCCATCCTCTCTCCCGGGACTGTCTCCCGGCCTCACCCCCCTCCCCTCCATAACCTATTCCGCAATCCTATACTACAACCTCAAACAGATGACTATAAAAACCCAATATACCGTTCTTCCCCCAAAAAAGCAAACCTCCCCCCCCCCATTAACCCCACCCGCCCTCAACCACATCCACTCTCTTCTGGGTCACCCGGTTCATAGGAATACCACAACCCACTGGTCCCTCATCTTACACTCGCAACGCTACCTGCCAACCCCAATTAGCACACCAGGACTTCCGTTCACCGCCATTATACACGAAGTCTAATGTGTGTATAGTAGTTGTGAATTGCAAAAGCGTAAGATAAAATGGCTTAGCTATAGGGATAAAAACAATACTTTTTTCCATAAGGTGTTGAAAGGTAGATATCACAGAAATAGAATTAGTTCTATTCATGATGAAAATGGGATGAGATTTGATGGTAACCATGTTGCTTTGCAATTTGTGAATCATTTCAAAAAGTTCTTGGGTGTTAGTGTCCATGTGATGCCTATGCAAGATGTTGGAACTTTATTTTCACCAAGCTCAGTGATGTGGAAGAAGTATAATTGATAAAGAGATAAAGGAAGCCTTGTTCAGTATTGGTGACAACAAGGCTCGTGGTCCATATGGCTATTCAACTAAGTTTTTAAAAAAGGCTTGAACTATTGTAGGTGATGATGTGTGCAAAGCAATAAAGGAGTTCTTTGTCACTGGGAAATTGTTAGGTGAACCGAATGCTACCATTATCTCTCTTGTGCCTAAATTAAAGACTCCTTTAAAGGTTTCCGACTTCAGACCAATTCTATGTTGTAATGTGGTTTATAAATGCATAAGTAAGATCTTAACTGGTAGAATAAAGGGTGCTTTGATAAGATGATAAACAAGAACCAAAGTGCTTTTATTCTAGGTAGACAGATTCAAGATAACATCCTACTTGCTCAAGAATTAATGAAACGTTATGAAAAAAGTGGTGGTCCTAAGAGAGTTGCTTTCAAGATTGATATACAAAAAGCCTATGACACAATTAATTAGAACTTTATGGAGGAGTTGTTGAATCAATTTGGCTTTCATGAAACAATGATTGGTTGGATTATGTGATGCATAAGGTCTGTAAGCTTTTCTATAAATGTAAATGGGGAATGATGTGGTTATTTTAAAGGTGGTAGGGGCCTTAGACAAGGTGACTCATTGTCTCCTTACCTATTCACCTTAGTCATGGAGTTTTTCAACCTCATAATGGAAAGGAATGTTAGGAATTCCCCTGTTTTCAATTATCATTTTGGGTGTAGACAGTTAAAAATCACTCACATTTGTTTTGTTGATGACCTTCTAGTGTTCGCCATGGTAATGTTAGTTCTACAAGTCTTATCAAAAGTTCCTTAGATGAGTTTGGTATTTGTTCTGGTTTGCTACCTAACATTAGTAAAAGTACTGTATTTTTTAGTAGTATGTCTAAAGAAGAGCATCAATGTATCTTACATGTTCTCCCTTTCAACAAAGGAAAGTTGCCAATAAGGTATCTAGGTGTTCCTTTAATTGCTAAAAGAGATTGAAAAGGTCAAAAATAAAGTCAATCATTCAAGGAATAAATGGTTGTCTTGTGCTGGAAGACTGATGTTGATTGCTTTTGTGTTGGAATCAATTCAAGCTTACTAGTGCAATGTGTTTCTGCTACCTAAAGAGGTGATCAAAGACATCAATAGGGTGCTTAAAGATTTCTTGTGGAGGCAAGGTGATGTTTGTAAAGGAAGGGCCAAAATTGCTTCGAAGACTATCTATAATCCTAAAACTCAAGGTGGTCTTGGTTTGAAGGATATGTTTACATGGAATAAAGCGTTGTTGGTGAAACATATCTGGAATATAGCAACTAAAAAGACACTTCATGGGTAAAATGTGTGAGTACTGTGAAACTAAAAGATATAAGTATTTGGGTTGTTATAAAGGACATTGCTGACAACTGGGGATGTAAGAATTGTTAGATGTTAGGGATAGTATTCAATGCCATATCAACTATGCAAATTGGTAATAGTCGAGACACATACATGTGGTATGATAATCGGAGTGGATTGTGTCCAATCATTAATATCATATCATATAGGAGTTTATACAAAGCAAGACCTGACAAAGAGGGTAAAGTTACTCATATGTTCCATAATGGGCAATGGAAATGGCCAATTGAATGGAATGGGGAATTTCTTGCTCTAAGTAATATTGATGTCCCCTTTCTTAATCCTGGAAAAACTAACAAAACTGATAAGATTAATTGGATTAACAATGTTGGTAAGAGTGTAAAGTTCTGTGTGGGGAATGTTTATGATAATATGAGGGATAGTAATGCGGAAGTCATATAGAGTCCTCTGGTGTGGTATACATAATGCATTCCCAGACACTTCTTCATTTTATGGATGGCTATACGGTTTAGACTCCTGACTCATGAGAAATTAAAGAACTGGGGTAGTTATGATATCATGGTGTACAGTTTATAGAAATGTAAGGAAGTTACTCATGATCATCTATTCTTTCAATGCAAGTACTCTCAATAATTATGGAAGTATATGCATAATATGATGGACGGTCCTTTACAAGAATTAGAATGGCAAAGTATTATTTCTTATCTTGCTAATAAGGCATGCTCAAGTAATATATGGAGTATTATGAGAAGACTATGCTTTGGTGCTTTAATATACTTCATTTAGCAAGAAAGAAACTTTAGAATTTTTAGAGATGAAGAAAGCGATTGCCAGACTGTTTGTAGACTGATTTATGAAAGTGTTAAACTCAAAATAATGGGGTTAAAAGTAAAGAAGTATAATGTTGTATGCACAACAACGTCATTATGGAATATCAAGATGGACATCAAATATTGATTCACCATTAAAAAATATGCAATGTTGATCATGATGGATTACATTTCTTTGCCTAAAGAATTTGCAACAGTTATTCAGAATAAAAAAGGTGTTTGGTAGATGGCCTTGTATCTTGAGTGTAAGTATGTCATTAGTTATATGCTCTTCAGCTAATTGGTTCTATGGAGGAGGTCCAATTCAGTTTTGAACTCTTAAATCTATGATTGACTTATATTTCATAAAGTAGGCTTCCTGCAACCACAGTTGAGGTTGTTTCATGGTTGACTCTAGTTTATTTTCCTACAATCCTTTTTCTATGATTGATGGTGCCTACTTCTTCTAAATCCTAAATGTCCATTGCTGTGAGGATGTAGTTGCATTTATGGATACTTAAATGGAAGTTTTGGTGGGAAATATAGACAAGATTAGAAAAATTAACTTGTGGAGGTGTGATTCTCTGCTAAAACAATGAGCCTTCTTTATTAACATATATGTGGATGTAATCCTATGTAGATTGGTAAGTGAGGGAAATGTAGTTGTTTCAGTTTGGAGGATTATGAGGGATTTTGGCTTGTGTAGGAGGGATGATGCCTCTAATGGTGTGTTCTTTCTAGCATGGTAGTGAGAATGCTAGTTGCTCCTTGTCAGTAAAGAGCCTCCATTAGATGGAAGTATGCAAGGTAGTTTGTTTAGTTTGATTGTATTATCTCTGCATTGTTTTGTTTAAATGGAAGTATGCCAGGTAGTTTGTTTGTCTATTTTGTTTTGGTGAAGAGTCAAAGTCATAGTGGTGGCGGTTGAAAAAAAGTATGTATAACTATTTATTTTGTGTATGGGTCTATACAAGATGAATTTATAAATGATGAAATAGAGATAAGGAACAAAAGAATGTGACTGAAATAATTTAAGAGAGAGAAATAGATTTTTTAAGAAACTGATACGAACCTATCACATACTAGGCTCGTATTAAATTGCTATCAGAGCTGTCGATTCTGAGATTCTAGGAAAACAAAAAAATCAAAGTTACTGTTCATCGACAAAAAAAATTCAGAGGTTAAAAGATCTGGAAATCAACACCATGACTATCAAGAAGGTCTGATCTTGATAATGAATTTACTCAATTTCAACAAGAATTCGGTTAACATCGAACATAGGTAAACGAGCGATTGAATAAATTTTCAACAGAATTAGAAGCTGTTAGGTCAGAATTAGGAGCTGTGGAACCAAAACTATGTGCATCAATGGCTGAGATGATGAAGATGTTATCAACTATCAAGCTATCAAACGAACAAAGCTCGCCAAAGGTGGGTTCTTCTAGGGCTTACATGGCAGTTAACGAGGGACCCAATCGTTTATCTTTAAAATTTGACGACCTGGGTTTTCCTATTCCTTCTTTTAAGGAAAAACCAAAGGGATCAAATCATGGGGGTAAGTGTTTGGAGAATGAAAACCGTATTGAGGAATATACTCCATTTAAAGAGCCGGGTATGCTACATCATGGCAACAGGAGTAATCATCATGGGTCAAATTATCGAATGCGGAAGCTTAAGATGTCATTATTTGATGGAGAAGATTCTAATGGATGGATCTACAAGGTAGAGAGGTATTTTGAAGTTCAAGACATCGAACTAAGAAATCAGCTTAGGGCAGCGGTACTGTGTATGGAAGGACAAGCTTTATCTTGGTTTCGTTGGAGTGAAGCAAGATCACGTTTCGTTCATGGGAAGGATTAAAGAGAAGGTTGTTGGAGAGATTTCAACCGTCACCAGAGGGTACTTTGTATGAGCAATTATTAGCGATCACACAAGAAGGTTCTGCCTGCGAGTAAGCTTGTTTAAGACATTGCGAGACAACTAGTTGGAATTTCTGAGCAGGTCATGAAGGGTACTTTCATTAAAGGGTTAAGACCTTAATTGCGGTCAGCTGTTCGAGTTATGCAACCTGAAGGCTTGAATCATGCCATGAAACTTGCTACGGTGATTGATGAAAATAAGGTGCAAAGTAGCTCGCAGGTGGCGGTTCCATCAGGAGGACAACCCACCATTAAAGGAGAGCACTTTCGAAGAATGATCGAGTCCAAATTAGAAGAAAGAAGAGCTAAGGGATTATGTTTCCGATGCGAGGAGAAGTTTAAGCCAAGCCATTGGTGTGCATGTCAAACCTTGCAAGTGATGATTGTTGACGATTATGATGAGGAAAATGAACCATACCTTCAAGTCAAACCATGGTATCATGCACTCAAGGCCGATTAAGATGAGATTTCAAATCCATACCTTGAGGACAAGGTGTGAGTTTGGGCGGGGAGTAATGATACGAACCGATTTATTATTTAATTATTTAAAGTACATTTAGATAAATATTAAGAGTCCTGGTTATGTTAGGATTGGGTAAGTCTTATACTTATCCTACAAGTATTAGGATTAGGTTATTTTTCATTATAAATAGGGCATTAGGGATGTAACTTTCATTATGTTGAATGATAATTAATAGTTGATTTGCATCATCAATTGGGGGGTCGGTTTATCTCATTAATATAAACCATTGGAGGGTCGGGTAATCCCATTAATATAATCTATTTATCTTATTCATCCTTTTAATCTCTTTTATCGAGCTGGTTCATATCAAATTATTGATACGAACCTATCGCATACTAGGCTCGTATTGGTTCATAAGTATAAGTGTAGAACTCACTCAAAAAGCTAGCTTGTAAGAGGAGGGGACACCTAGACATTATAAACCATCGGCCAATCCCATAGTTGACCGATGTGGGATCGTAACATTACCCCACGCTTTGAAGAACCAATGTCCTCGTTGGTCACGAATATGTTGGTCACAATTGGCATCCCTCTTTGGGTCCAAGCCACCACTCTATAGGCCACCACTTCGAGCTCGTTGGTCCTGGCTATGTTGGTCACGGTTGGCACCCTTCTTTTTTCAGGTCCAAGCCACCACTCCGAGTGTTGGAACCTCGAAAGGTAAGGCTAGCTCTAATACCAATTGATACAAACCTATCGCATACTAGGCTCGTATCGGTTCATAAGTCTAAGTGTAGAACTCACTCAAAAAACTAGCTTGTAAGAGGAGGGGACACCTAGACATTATAAACCACCTGCCAATCTCATACTTGGCCGATGTGGGATCGTAACAAAAACAAAAGCAGGAGTGATACATATGAAGTGAGCCCCATTTAGTTTACTTTAATAAATTATACATAATGACCAAAATGCCCTTCTAATTAACAGTCAAACTTGGTCAAGTTAACGGAGTTCGGAAAAATGGGCTAGATCCGTAATGGGTCAAAACTACAGTGACTGGGCCCGCAACAAAAAAAATGGACTGAATCCGTAAAACCCGGTTAACCACAAGGACCATTTCTGTAGTTAACTCTTTATTCTTGCTAGATTGGAAAAACACGACATTACATAAGAAGATGATAAAGAAAAGTACTCCCTCCGTCCTAAAATAAGTGTCCAGTTTGACTCTGATGAGTCAAACTGGTTCAACTTTGACTTTAAATCTTATTTTTTGTGTTATATAATACTTGATGGAAATTATACAAATAAAAAATACACTTAAAACTTAAATTATTCATATATTTTGTATCAACTATTATATAACACAAAAAAATACTCCCTCCGTCCCAAAATTATTGTCCTCCGACAAAAACACACAGTTTAAGAAAAGTGCATTTATTGCAGCTTTATCTTTCTTACTTTTTGGCAGAATGTCAGTTTTACCCTTAGCTAATTAATTAAAGTCTTCTTTAAAGTTCGTAATAATAATTTTAAACAAGGGTAATATAGTAAACTTGATCAAACTTTCCTATCTATTTTTAGTAGTGGATAATTAAATTGGGACATCCCAAAAAGGAAAGATGGACAATAAAAATGGGACGGATGGAGTAGTTAAGGTCAAAGTTGAAACAATTTGACTTTAAAAAGTCAAACTAAAGACTTATTTTGGAACGGATGTAATACTTATTAAGAGAATTGATAGAGAGATATCATGGAGGAAGTTTAGTTATGACATTCTTCCCACCCATCTCCAATCACCCCACATCCTTTATTCCCTTTGATTGAGAGGTGTAACCCTCACACGGTTACTCTTTCTTACCGGTCCATGTGATCTACTTTTATCAACTAACTTATTTGCCGCATCATTCTGTTGAGGCCTCTTAACTGATTAACGTAATATAGCAAGTACACATGAATATTATAAGCTAATAGAGTTCCTTTTAACCCAAGTAAGTGCCGCATGTAATTCTTTATCACAAACAAGCTATAACATAACTAGCAACTCCATCTTTAGACACAAAAAATGTGACCACAAGCATGTGCACTCTTTGCAATTTACCTTTGATTTAACGTTCCACCACCTTCATTGCTATAGAAAAAAGTTGAGATTGTTGAATTAAAAACAAGGTACGTACTCCCTCTGTATAGAATAATTGTTCACTAACAAAAATGAAACAATTTAAGAAAAACATAATTATATTAGACTTCTTTCTTACTTTTTGCATAATTTTACCCTTAACATAAAAATTTATAATTTTAATATTTTTAATAATAACCTTAAGTGAGGGTAATATGGTAAACTCGATCCAAATTGCCCATCTATTTTTGGAAGTTTTCAATTAATTTGAGACAATCGAAAAATAAAATGTGGAAAATAAATTTGAGATGAAAGAATTGTATGATATAAAATGCGTTCATATGGCGGGGTTGTGTTGCTTGATGATTGGTGTGACTATGATTACAAAAATCATATTAGTAAATTAATGATCCCAGTTTTATTAATAAAATAACTTATGAAGTTTGATGCATTACAGTGTGCGAGAATTTCCACTAACATGACCCGGATCGGCCCATCTTTAAGTAAATGGGTCAAAATTGCCGCGTCACGAGATTACCTAAAACTTAATAGCTGCAAGAGCAGGAAGGAAGTGGTTGACCGACAATAACATCATAACAACGTCGGTAAAGATCCGGGAGAAAAGGGCCAACTTGAGTTGAGAAGTTCCAACATCTTTTATATTTTGAACCTTCTGCACAAGAAACACTAATCCATATTTTCTTCTCTCCTTGAATCAAATACTCTCCATAATATGGTATATTTTCTGTTGGTGCATCCTCCAAAATAGAAAGGATTTCAACACTACAGTATCGCTAATCAGCTCTATAAGGCAATATCTAATTTGAAATGATGTGTAACTCAACACCATATACTAGTGTGGTAATTCAACTTTAATACCTTTTAACGATTCTTCTACTGACATGTACCACTTAGATCACTGCCGTTACGGGAAATGATTGCTGCTATATACGTACGAAGAAGTTAAGATTGTTGGATTAATTAAACATGTCCAAGATCGATATCATGTAATTATAACAATAAAATCAAAGAAGAACTTACTTGATGATGGATTAAGATTGGATGAAGTTACGATGTTGGGGCTTGTCAATTCCGGTAGTAATGTCACCAATCCGATGGAAGGATTTCTCAATAGTTATGGTGTTTGATTGAGAGAGATTTTATGTGACAGAATACAGGATAATGACCACTCCCTGTGATTTTATTGTTATGGTTGTTACTTCTATCAAGTAACTGCCATTTGGTAGTTAGGGTATATTATGTCATTATGGCATACTTAAGGGTACGAATTGTCAAGGCCATATTTGTCAAAGGATTTCTAACATTCTCCCACTTGGCCGTAGGACCATTTATTTATATACACATAAACTTGAAAATTTATATTGGCCAATTACAAGTTTATGAGAATCATCAAAATTTCATAATAGTACCAAAGCAAAAAGATACAACCACACGTGTCGCGTTTGACACGGGACCCACATCCATTATACTAATGGTACTAATATGAAATATATGATTTCATTAAGCTAAAATGACAATGAAATAATGTGGTACATATACGTTTGTCTATAATGAAACATAAGTGTACACAGTTCAAAGTAAATATAGACAAACTAGACATTATAGTGAAGGATATTGTCTTAAAGCGCTTGTTTTGAAGTTAAACGTTATCATGAAATAGTGCACTAACACCAACATTATGTAAGGTCTTGACGAAAACTCATTTTGGCAACATGGCCTTGAGATTCTTTGGGTGGTAGACCTTTAGTTAACGGATCCGCAAGCATTTCATGAGTTTTAATGTGCTCGATACTTATGTGTTGTTCCTCCACTCTTTTGTGTACAAATAAGTACTCTGTATCGAGGTATAAAACACCTCCAGTTGAACTATTATTGTTCGAGAAGCACACAGCTGCGCTATTATCGTAGTAAATCTTCAATGGCCTTGAAATGGAGTCAATAATTTTGAGCTCAGTGATCAAATTTCTCAACAACATTGCATGGCATGTCGTATTATAAACTGAGACATATTCAGCCATCATTGTTGATGTTAACACTTGTTTTTTTACTCTTCCAAGAAATAGGCCCACTTGATAGCATGAAAATATATCCCGAAGTTGATCTACTAGTGTATTTTCATTTCGCAAAGTCTGAATCTGAGTATCTAATAACTTCAATGTTGTCGGATCTAGTGTAACACCCCCAAAATCAGATAGCAACGGAATGATAACATTGGGGTGCTACGTCAAAGTATAATAATCAAGATATAGGAAACGACCATAAATGAACGTTTAAGACAAGATTTCATTTGATGCCATAGCAAAATTTTAAAGTTTATACATTAGGTCCCATATGTTTTATAAGTCATAAACATTTCACATACATTTTTAATTATACCAATAGCTTCATAATACCAAAAGATGACTTAAGTTTTTAAAGATAATAAAAGTTGCATAGACTTTAGATAAAACACGGAATCCGTCTTCATTGATATCCGTCACGGCTCCCCTCCAATCTTCATACCCTAGGACCTGAAATAACATGCTAAAAGTCAACATAAAGGTTGAGTGAAATCATAGGTTTATCGGTAAAAAGGGTGGACCACAAGATCTAAGTAATAGTAGACTCTGAAACACATTCAGTAGTCCAAAACGTTTATTATTGCACTAAGCTCATGACCCCGAAGCCTTAACTAGATTTGTGCCCCAAACAGAATATAGGATGCTTGCCAACAACCTAACACCTCTCAATGTTAAATGCACCTTGATCAAACTAGTGACCCAAGGAAAGGTGGGGATTGTCAGTCCCGATAGATCTATCCACAACACTCGCGCTTACTACAATAGCAATTAACGGTTCATGATAAATAGGGACTTCACGGCAATAAGGTAACTTAGGCATTAATAATCAGGCAGTAATCTGGATAGCATACACTTTGTAAACACTTTGAAAACACTTAGAAAAACACTTGTGTCCAATAGTAAAACAAGCAATGTAATTCACCCCGTAGATTTTGTAAAACAATCACGTAGTAAAAAGGGGGCTATGAACTCACCTCGAGTGAATGGTAAT
This sequence comes from Tanacetum coccineum, assembly GCA_026074375.1. Lineage (NCBI taxonomy): Eukaryota > Viridiplantae > Streptophyta > Magnoliopsida > Asterales > Asteraceae > Tanacetum > Tanacetum coccineum. Next base: position 31,369 of record BQNB010052473.1, read on the forward strand.
CAACAAGTATTCACAATAGAAAAATGCGTCACGAAGGAATCCGAAGGCAACCTAATCCAATATAGGTCGTATAAGTACTAAACACTTTGATTATTTATAGGTCGTATAGCTCATCATACTATCGTTCGGGCTATCATAATTAAGAGGTCATGTAGTGACGTATGAGGAGCTAGGACACTTTAAATCGTAAATCCAACAACTCGTCGATACGCCACCCCGAAGAGGCCTCATTATGAAACTCCCTAGTAATATAGTACTTTGATTAACTAATACCACATATAATTCTATATAGCTACATCACCATCTAATCGTTTTAGTGAAATCATATTTATAAAGTAAAAACGTTTATAAGTATACTTTAGTAAAACTGGCGTAACTTTCTCGTTTTAAGTCCGTTTCTTTCGTTTCTTACGTCCACGCCTTCGTATTAAGACGAGTTATCAAAATATAACATTTTCAAAATTTGAGTTTTTCTGATGAATAGTGATTTTACTGTTCATAACAGTTATATATTTATTTTTATAGATTTAGTTATCGTAAATCTCGTAAATGTCGTAACTTATTCGTTTTAACTCCGTTTTTAGCGATTCTTTCGAGCACGTCTTCGTATTTAAAAGTTTTATCGATTTATTGATGTTTTAAAAGTATAAGTTTCTGTGGTGAATAGTAACTTTTATAAAAATAGTTTTATAAAAGTATATATTTAACGTAAACTTGAAATCGTCGTATCTTTTTCGTTATAAATCGGTTTTTCGAGTTTCTTATCATTTTGGAATCGTCATGAGACGTACTATCTTATAAAATTATAAAATTACCAGGTTATATGTCGAATCCAAACAGAAAGTTTGGATGTGTTTCATAAAAACATGTTTTAAAAGCATCCTAATGGTGATTTCACTACATATAGAACTTATATACACATAAAATGATAAATGTAAAGACATAAAGGGTTTTAGGTAACCTTATGGTGATGTAATATGATAACCAACACAATCTAAACCCTTGTTTAGATTATAAACCCAAGCTTGCAAGATCTTGAAACCCTAAACCCTAATCTTCCATTTTTCTTGCTTAACACTTGTAAAGACTTAACCAAGCCTTCAAATCTTCTTAGGACATCTTAGATATGTTGTAGGAATGTATGTAAATGTGTTAAATAAAATTTGGTATGGATTTGGTGTTGGTCTTGTGGTTTGCCGTGAGCTAGGGGGAGGAGGAGTTTTTGTGTTTTACACCTTTAAAATGAGAAGTGTGTGTGTATTTCACTAGCAAAGTCCTTAAATACCATAATGACTAGTCAAAGACAAGATGAGGGTTTCAAGGAAAGTATGGTCATAAGTATGGAAGCTTACAAGTAAACATGTAAGTCTTTGGTCAAAAGGATGGGAGGTATGGCTAGGTTTAATGGCAAGTGATGTACAAGACTTTAGGTATGGTTTATAAGTCCTTATGTTCCCTAAAGTGTGAATCATCCCATGAAATTATGGAGGAAATATCTAGCTAGCTAAATGAAAGTATTATACTTGAAAAAAAATGAAAGTATAATGTTATAATGTAAAGTGTAAGTTGTAGATTTAATTTAGAAAGTATACTTGTAAATTGAATAGGTCTTGCTTATTTCTTGTATATATGAGGCGTCCCATTTGATAAGTGGGGTAAAAGTTTTATAAACTTTGATCATTGAAAATAAAAATAAGCATTTGTTGAAGCGTAAATTAATTATGGTGGTTCCGGGTATGCCTAAACGTACTTTTATCGCGAAACGTAAACAATTTACGTAACCAATAAAATAAAATATAAAAAGTTTATTATTACTTTCGTAAAAATAATATATTGCTTACTTGACAAAAACTTTAATTCGTTTGATGTCCGTTTACGTTAATTGTTGATTTTTAGTTTACGCGATTTTACTACATAATAAGAATTAAAAGTAAACGCGTATGAAAAAAAATATAATTTGTAAAATAGATGACGTCGTAAATGACCTAAAAATACGGAATGTTAAAACAAGCACACTAGAAACGACTAGATAGACATGTGAGAATTCATTTGGATCTATATTTATGCACAACCTAAGAATAAAAGTTAAATACCGTTAACAAAACCAAAATAGCTGTTTTAACCCATTTCATTCCAAAAAGCATTTCCATCATCAATGTTGATTTTCACAAGCTCTCTTTTTGTTTTTAATCTCACTTTATCTATCAATTCTTTTTCTCACTGAATCGCTCTGTTTGTTTTTGTTTCACACATCTCTCTTTCTATTTTTGAACTCACTTTTATCTCTCATTTTTTTTCTCACTGAATCACTCTGTCTATTTTTTCACACATCTATCTTTCTATTTTTGTACTCACTTTTATCTCTCATTTCTTTTAAGCTCATTGAATCACTCTGTCTATTTTTTGCTTTCTCTCAACTATCACAGGCTTAATTATAACATCAGTAGTAAGTTATAAGCCAACAATACTAACTTGAATCTCATCATTAGCTACTGTTCCATTCCTTTTCAAGCGTCATATGTGCATAATCTGCTGCATATTCACATAATTAACCCCCCTTCAATCAATGCTTCAGAGGTTAAGCATTCCAACACTTGCAATCAGATATTAAAATCTGCCAACATCGAATGCTTTTGTGAGTAGATCTGCAACATTTTGATTTGTGTGAATCTTGATCATTTGAATAAGCTTCTTCTCATTGGAATCCCTGATGAAGTGATGTCTAATCTCAATGTGGTTAGTCTTTGAGTGAAACACTAGATTCATAACTATGTAAATGGTGCTTTCATTGTCAATGAAAATCTTTGTATTCATGAAGTTGTATCCATAATCCAGCATTTGATTTTGAATCCATAGTACTTGTCCACAGCAACTAGCAGCAGCTACATACTTTGCTTTAGTAGTAGAGTTGGCAACTATAGTTTGCTTTTTGCATTGCCATGAGATCAGTCTTCTTCCAAGAAATTGACAACCTCCTGTTGTGGATTTGCTGTCTAAACTAGCACCAGCATAGTCACTGTTAGTATAAGCTTCCAAGTCAAATAGTGAGTCCTTAGGATACCAAAGGCCTAATTTAGGTTGTCCTTTCAAGTATCTAATGATTCTTTTCACAGCATGAAGATGTGAAGCTTTAGGTGTGACTTAGAATCTTGCACGAGCACATACAACAAACATTATATCCGACCTAGAAGCTGTTAGATACATCAATGATCCAATCATTGATATATATAAGTGAACATCAACATCTTCAGCTTCTGTGTCCTTGAGCAATGGCTTTGAAGTCTCCATAGGTGCACTTGTTGTCTTCACAGTTGAAATATCAAACTTCTTTAAAATTTCATCCACATACTTGTCTTGACATATGAAAATCCCATTATTTTTCTATGTTACTTGTAGTCCTAAGAAGAAAGTGAGATCTCCCATAGAACTCATCTAGAACCTTTTATGCATCATCTTCTCAAACTCAGTACACATCTCCTTCTTTGTAGACCCAAAAATGATATCATCAACATATACTTGAACTAGTAAAATATCACCTTTGACTCTTTTAATGAACAAAGTCTTATCTATTTGACGTCTCTAAAATCTATTGTCTAATAAATAGGTAGATAAAGTCTCATACCAGGCTCTAGGAGCTTGATGTAGACCATATTATGCCTTTTCTAACTTATAAACTTTGTCAGTGAACTTTGGATCTTCAAACCCTGGAGGTTGACAGACATAGACTTCTTCTTTAATCTTTCCATATAGAAATGCACTTTTCACATCCATCTGGTACACTACAAAGTCTTTAAATGAGGCATAGGCTAAGAATAGCCTAATTCCTTTAATCCTAGCAACTGGAGCAAAAACCTCATCATAATCTATTCCTTCTTCTTAAGTGTAACCCTATGCAACCAGTCTTGCCTTGTTTCTAATCACAATACCTCTTTCATCTTTCTTGTTTCTGTAGACCCATTTTGTTCCAATGGCCCTCTTGCCGTATGGTAAATCCACCAATGTCTAAACTTGTTGTAATTTGAATTGCAGACGCTATTATTGCATAGCTTCTATCCAGCTTGGATCTTTTAATGCTTGGATTACCTTCTTGGGCTCTTCCTGAGATAGGAAACAAGCAAACAGACAAGTATGAAGGTCTTCATGAGTTTTTCCTTCATAAACATCACTAATAAATCCTTGTTCATTTATCATTCTCCTTGTCTGTACACTAGACTGTATATCACCAATCACATGATCAAGTGAATGATCTTTATGGATTCTTGTATTTGGAGTAGAAGGAACTGGATATGTGGTAGTAATGTTGCTCATATCCACTTCTGTTTCATCAGCAAAAAAATCAGCATGAGTTGCTTCAAGTGGAACAGCAGTAACTGTTGGACTATCAGTATTAATATTTAGACTACCAGTATTAAAATTTATACTAGCAGTATTAATACTTGGTCTAGCAGTATTAACATCTTTAGTACTGTTTTTAGTCTTCTCTTGATCATCAATTCCACTTTCCTTACTTACACCTTCATCATCCTTCTTTCCAGCATCACTAGAAGGTTGTGGTTCATCGTTGCTAGCATTCTTTGAAGAAGAATCAAATAGTAAACCATCTTTTCACAGTGGCATCAAAATGTAGTCTTGGCTAGATCTTGTCTCCTTGCTGGAATGACCTGTACCAACACTTTCTTCTCTACCTACAGAATCATTAGAGTTTGTACCTACAACAACTGGCATATAATTCATTGATTCTGTTAGAATATCAATATCAAACAGCCACTTTGGTCCATCGCCTGCAATAATAGGCTTATCCTCCAAGAATCTAATATGCAAGTTTTTTTCTACTTTCCTAGTTCTAATGTTGTATACCCTAAAAGCCTTACTATTTAGTGAGTATCCAACAAAGAATCCTTCATTAGACTTTCCATCAAACTTGCTTAAATAATCTAAGGTATTAAGAATGGTAACATGACACCCAAATGGTCTCATGAAGCTTAGAGAAGGTGTTCTACCTCTAAATAGTTCATAAGGGGTCTTGTTATGAGGCTTTACTACTAATACCCTATTCTGCACATAGCAAGCAGTATTAACTGCTTCAGCCCAAAATTTAGTAGGTAACATAGAGTCAGCTAACATGGTTCTAGCAGCCTAAATTAGTGTCCTATTTCTCATTTTAATAACACCATTTTGCTGAGGAGTTCTAGCTATACTAAATTCCCTCTTAATGCCTTTCTTTTCACAAAACTTATTCATAACTCTATTTTTGAACAATGTACTATTGTCACATCTGATTATCTTACTTTCTTATCAACCATATTTTCTATTTTAGTTATAAAGCTCTTAAGAATGCCACTAGTCTCATCCTTAGATGCTAAAAAGAAAACCCAAGTAAATCTGCTATAATCATCAGTGATAACTAGACAAAATTTCTTATGCATTAAGTTGCTCATAAAAGTTGGACCAAACAAGTCCATATGCAACATGAAAAAAGACTGAGTAATAGAGTTTTGAATCTCGGAATTACAAGAGGCTTTGTGTTGATTTCCCTTAAGGCAAGCAACTCAAGTTTGGTCATTTTCAAAATGTTTTGTAGGTAAACGTCTCATAAGATTTTCCTTAACAAGTTTATTAATAGTTTTAAAATTTACATGACCAAGCCTCCTGTGCCATAACATTGATTTATCAAGTGTGGCATTTGCAACAAGACAAGTTAAACTCTCTTTAGGAACAATATTCTTCATATCAACACTGTATATATTGTTCTTTCTAGAAACTCTAAGTAGAATCTGACTCTCATCATGTAACTTAAAGTTAGGAGACAGAACAAAACATCCAGTAAAAAGAACACTGTTCTTTTTGTCACACATCTGTGAAACACTAAAAAGGTTAAACTATAACTCCTTGACAAATTACACATCCTCAAAATCAAGTTTACCAATTTTAAGTGTTCCTTTACCAGTAATTCTTCCTCATTTGGCTCCTCCCACAAAGGTAACATATCCTCAATCAAATTCCTTGAAGTCTGAGAGATAGGACATGTTCTCTGTCATGTGCCTTGAGCATCCACTGTCAACATATCCTTGATCTTCTTTTTGTGGATGACCCTGCACATAAAAATAAGGAATTTAGTTTCCTTTTGGGACCCAAGCCATCACTGACTTGGATCTGCCTCGTGCATCAACATAATTATGTCTCTTCAAAGTAATTGATGCACTATTAAGTTTGGTAGGTCTCCAAACCCAACATGCTGAGGCCTTAACAACATTAACCTGATTTTCCCTAACAACATTAACTACTGCTGAATTTGGCCTAGTAGTATTAACTGATGTTGGCCTAGCAACATAAAATTTTCCCTTAACAGTATTAACTTTTTGGCTAAAATTTTTGTTAGTTAATGCTATTACTTATTTGATAGAGCCTCTTTACAGTTGATTGTGCTGATTTAGAAAAACATGACATTGGTCTAGCACTATGAACTATAGTTTTATGATGAGCAGTATTAATAGGCCTAGCAGTATTAACTAGTCTTAGGCCAGTTTTTATTAAAACTGCTCTTGGAGCCATGTTCCTTTGAGAACTAGGGTGAACCTATTTAGCAAAATAATTGTAATTCATCCTAGTATCACCACCCTTTCCCTTTTATGGTAATTGCAGTTAGCCTGCACATGGTCAAAACTTCCACCGACAAAACAAGCTTTATTGTACATCACAAAGTTACTTCCTAGCTGTTGGGACTTCTGATTATTCCAGTTTTTTTGATTTCTCCTAAGACCTTATGACCTGTACATTTTAGCATATTTAACTAGTTTTTCTTATTGTTTTGGTCTAACAAAATCTATCTTAGTAGGAAAAACAGTTTTCTTTTCTAACTTATCATTTGACACCAATTCCTTAACCAATTGGGTATTAGGAGATTCCCTAATCTCATTAGAAACATCTTCACTAACACTCTTACTAGTCTTAGGTCTATAGCCTTCAAACTCAGGCTGTTGGAACTCCTCTAGACCAGAGTTGGACAAATCAAGCTTTGGGGGTGTGAATAACCCTGCATGTGGTGGTGGAACAACATTATAGCTTACAAAACCCACACCTTTTCTACTATTATCAGTTATTTGACTGTCTATTGACTTATCTAGACTCTTAGAAGCATTATCAAATTTCTCAATTTTAAGTTGATTGCTTTCTTTTTCTTGCTTAAACTTTTCTAACTCACTTTTAAGCATGCTGATTTCTGAATCTTTATATGAGATATCTCTTTTTAAAAAAGCAATTTGCTTACAAAAATAACCTCATTTTTTTGTAAAAGACAAGTTACTCTTCTAAAGATGCTAACCATCTTTTATAAGTAGCTAGATTGAACTCAGATTTGTTAAACTCTATTCTTAAATCATCAAGTTGTGTTTTAAGAGTTTCAAAGCTTTTTAGACCGGTTTTTGAATACGTTTTGTCATTATGTATCTCTGAAAAAGCCATAAGAGCCATGTTTGTAGGGACTTCATCATCTACCATATAGCTCCAGTCAAAACCAGCTCCATCAATAGCCAAAATGGCTTTGGAAGAAGTGTCTTCCACATTTACAATCCTTCTAGAGCTGCCTTGATTCCTGTTCCTGCTATCTTGGTATCTAGATCTTCTGCATTCCCTTGCAAAGTGTCCCAACTTGTGGTAGTTAAAATACTCTACTTTGGACCTGTCATATCCAGCTGTGTCACTCCCATTGATAGTGATCTTTCTACCAGTTTTTCTGAAAAAACCTTCTTGTCCTCATGCTCAGCAATGCTAACTGCTACTTCAAATCCGTCTCTTCTAAGTCATCTTCATAGATTTGTTCAAAGTCCTCATGTACAAGTTGAGACCTGTTTGGTTGATTGGCAAAAAATGCATAAACAGTGGCATCACTTAAGTTAGCAGTACTAACTTGAATACTAGCAGTGCTAATTTGAGTGCTAGCATAACTGACTTGAGTGTTATCGGTACTAACTCCATAAGCAGTATTAACATCATTAGTACTGCTAAGAGATGACACCAAGGCCATGTTTTGAGAATTTGAGCTTGAGTTTGAGTTTGTAGTTCCTTTAACCTTTTGTTCAACAATCTTGAAATTGTTGTAGAAATCATCAAAGCTCATTGTTTCTATATCAGGTTTATTCCTCCAGACCACAATATGAGTATTCCACTCAGAAGGCAGACTTCTCAAAATTTTTAAATTGAGATCTTCTTGTGAAATATTTTCACCCAAGATAGCCAACTGACTTACAATCTTCTAAAGCCTGTTAAAAATAGAGTTAAGAGACTATGTGCTTGGAGCACTAAAGTTCTTATACATTTGCTTTAGAAGAGTCTTCTGAGTCTTCTTTGTGGCTTCATTACTACAAAATCTTGTTTCTATAGCAGCAAATAAAGTCTTAGCATCCTTGTACTGATTAAATGTCATCAAATGTTCATTAGGAAGTGCCATCAGTAACATACTTCTTGCCTTTAAATCATTCTTCTTTCGAATCTTTTCATCAGCAGTTACAGGACCTGGTGTTGGTGTAGTTGTGGTACCTTCAACATTTGTTGTTGTTTGAGCTGCTGGTTTGAATGGGTTTCCATTCTTTATGACATCCCATAGCGCATAGTCTTGTACTTGAAAGTATTGCTCAATCATTAACTTCCACATATCATAATCACCCTGTTTAAGAATGGGAAACTTTGCAGTAATGGTGGTTTGAGAAGTTACCAGATACTTCTCTTCCTTGTGAGTAAAAAGTTTTTCTTGTTAGTTTCTTCTTGATCAAAGTTTCAAAACACAATCTCTGATACCACTTGTTGATCCCAACTCAAGATCTAATCCTTAGCTTGTAAGGTTAAGTTACCTTGGATAAATCCAAAATAACTATAGTAGAAACTTTGTGTGTATACTAAAGAGTATGCGGAATCTACTTTTTAATACTTAGAAGAAAACTAATGAAATAGTGAATATGTATGAACAATGATGTTAACAAAAAGCTCTAATATTATTAAGATCAATAATACGAGTACTCTGTCTAGTACTAGGGTTTATAACCTTGAAGCTATGAAAAATGTAATGGGTGATGCATGTAACTCAATAACCTAGGACCTCCTTTTGTACACCAA
>BQNB010052474.1:0-37175 GCA_026074375.1 Tanacetum coccineum
AGAAAACCTTGTTTAATAACATCATTGTTCTTTATATTTCGCTGCATGTTTATGATGTTATTTGTAAAACGATCCTAGATGGATCTTACACACTCAAGCAATTTGAGTATGTAACTCCATTAGGGGTATCCAAGTCAGTTATGACTTGGGTCCCTAAAAGAGTCTAATGCTTTGAAATTGTTTGTACAGGGCAATCCAGAAGAAGATCTCAAGGACTATGCTATCATTGACAGTGGATGCTCTGGAAGTATGACAGGAGACAAGGACAAGCTGTCTGATTTTAAAGAGTTCAAGGGTGGTTATGTGGCTTTTGGAAATGACTCTAAAGGTGGAAGAATCTCAGGAAAAGGAACCATTAAGACATCATGCTTAGACTTTGAGAAAGTTAGCTATGTGGAGGAGCTCAAGTTTAATCTCTTATCTGTTTCTCAAATCTGTGATAAGAAGCACAATGTTCTCTTCACAGATAAAGAATGTCTTATCTTATCTCCAAAGTTCAAGTTTGTTGATGAAGATCTGGTAATTCTTAGAGCTCCTAGAAAGAATGATGTCTACAGTCTGGATCTAAAGAACATTATTCCTTCTGGAGGAGTAACTTGTTTAGTTGCAAAGGCAACAAATGATGAAGTTGTTTTATGGCACAGAAGATTGGGGCATGTAAATCTCAAGAACATTAACAAGTTGGTTCAAGGCAATCTGGTTAGAGGTTTACCTTCCAAGACATTCAAGATTGATCATTCGTGTCTTGCATGTAACAAGGGGAAACAACACAGGGCTTCTTGCAAAAAGGTTAAAGAAAGAACTATCAGAGAACCTTTAGAATTGCTCCACATGGACTTATTTGGACCTGTTTCAGTAGAGAGTATAAACAAGAAAAAGTACTGCTTGGTGGTCACTGATGACTGCAGCAAATTTAGTTGGGTGTTTTTCTTGGCCTACAAGGATGAGACATATGATATGCTTCATGATTTGATTGTGGGTTTAGAAAACAGGCTAAGACATAAAGTGAAGACCATCAGGTGTGACAATGGAACAGAGTTCAAGAATCAACTAATGAATGAGTTTTGTGCCAAGAAAGGAATCAAGAGAGAATATAGCATTGCAAGGACTCCTCAGCAAAATGGTGTTGCAGAAAGAAAGAATAGGACTCTCATTGAAGCTGCTAGAACCATGTTAGCAGACTCTCTTTTACCTATTCAATTTTGGGCTGAAGCAGTCAATACGGCTTGCTATGTGCTTAATAGAGTTTTGGTGACTAAACCTCAAATGAAGACTCCTTATGAAATTTTGATGGGAAGATCTCCCAACATCAGTTTCATGAGACCTTTTGGATGTCCTCTGACTATACTTAATACTCTAGATCATTTGGGTAAGTTTGATGGCAAGTCAGAAGAAGGCTATTTGTTGGGATATTCTACTAACAGCAAAGGTTTTAGAGTCTACAACAGGGTAACAAGAAAAGTTCAGGAATGTCTTCATGTCGATTTTCTTGAGAATCAGGAGAATCAAAAAGGGAAAGGTCCTGATTGGATGTTTGATCTTGACCTTCTAACTCCTTCGATGAATTACATACCTGTAAGGAAAGAAAACTATGCTAATTCAGGAGACAAAAAAGAACAAGGAATATCTTTGTGATGAAAGATGAAGATTAGATGTTCAAGTCTAGTTCAATGTTGCAAGGTACCAAACATTCATGCCGCTCAGATAAGACCTTCAGAGGAACGTACTGCTGAGCGAAGAAGGTTCCCCATTGTCGCCGTGAAGAACAAGCTTTACATGATGAGCTTGTAAGTTTGATGCATCAAGAATCTCTTGCCAAAGCTCATAATGATGATCAAAGGATTGCTTTTGAAGAGGAAAAGAAGAGAATAGCACTTGACAAAGGAAAAAGATGTTATGTGTTGATAGTACTTTCACTCTAAGTACTGCTAATACACCTCCTCAAAGTACTGGCAATACACCTACAGATTCTGATGGCGAGATATATCAAATAGATTGTGTTTTACTCCTACAAACCTTTTGATGCATGAGTAAGGCGGAAGTAGCTGACTTACAACAACATGGATCCTACCATTGATGTTCCCTCTACTCCCACACTTAGAATTCATAAGATTCATACCTCAAAGTCAAATTATGTCGCAAAAGTACAGCCGGGGTTCAAACTAGAAGCAAAGCTATCCAGACAGTCTACATCAAACCAACATCAAGCATATGGCTGTCTTTTATATTCAAACAAAACCAGAAACTAACCACACAAGATCAGCAAACCAGCCTGTTTGAGCTTTTTCTTATCTCAAGAGGAACCCAATAAAAGTCTCTTAAGCCTTAGCAATGAAAGTATGGAATTGAAGCGATGGCAAGAAGAACTAGCTATCAATTCACTACAAGAGTATGGGTGTTATGTGACTACCAGAAGGCAAGAGGGTAATTGAACTAAATTGTTTTTAGAAACAAGAGAGATGAACGGGAGAGTAAAGATTAAATAGATATAGAAGGAGGAAACAAGAGATAATAAAATAAAAGATACATCAAATTAAAAAAGACCAGGTACGAATAGTAAAGAGAGAAAACAAATAAATATAAATATAAACATAGAAACACCCGCCACCCCGTTAGTATGAACGGACAATTATCAAGAACAAAGCACGCCATAGATTAGCACAAGGACCAGACAAGAAGAAGGAGTAGGATTATGAATGAAGTGATGCAAACCATTGCCAGAATTGAAGCAACAGACTCTTTTGGCATTTGCACTTTTCATGGCTTCCAATACTACATAATAGCTGTCAAAGTGCATTACTTCTAAGGCAACATCACAGAAGAAGTGTAGTCAAACAGCCTCCAGGATTTGAATGATCCAGACTCCATAGTAGCCAAACACGGTCTACAGAGTTGTCAAGGCGACTTATGACCTGCATCCAGCCCCAAGAGCATGGTATAGAAAGACTTTTCCCACTTTTCTTTGAAACATGATATAGAGACGGCTGATTGAAAAAACTCTATTTATTAAGAAGGAGATAGAAGAGATATCATGTCGGGTACATGTATATGTTATGATATCATCTTTTGATCTACCCAAGTCTTCTATGGTAAAGGATTTTGGAAGATCTATGCAAAAGGATTCAAGAAGAGTTCCATGGGTGGAACTCACTCTTTTGGGGCTACAAGTCACGCAATCTAATGGTGGTATTTTTCTAAGTCAAGACAAATATGTGAAGATATTTCCTGAACAAGTATGACTTTAGAACATTAATCCAGCATCCACACCCATTGAAGCTCAAGAAATCCTATGAAAAAATGAAGAAGGTGTAGATGATATGTACATCTATACAGGTTCTAGAATTTGGTTCTCATGCGTAACTTACTGCATCAAACAGACATAATGTTGCTGTTTGTCTGTGGTGCACTGATATCAGTCACTCACAATCCAAGGTTTCTCATCTACATGCTGTCAAAAGGATCTTTATTGAACTTCCCAAAAACATCAACCTAAATTGGGTATTATGTAATCCAAGGGACTCACCTTTTCACTTAGAAGCTTTTTCGATAGTGACAATGCTGGGGACGAACCATAGTATCATGAGAGATCAACTTTAGGAGGATGTCAATATCTTGAAGAGACGTCTCTCAATGTCACTAGCAAGAATCCAAAATTGTGGCTATATTCCTCTAGCAAGAAGCAGAATATTAGCAAGCATGCAAGTTGTTGTCTCAGGTACGTTTGGAGCAAAATCAACTACTTGATTAAGATTTAACTTCATGAACACTAGAAATCCATATAGACAAGAGAGCACGCATTTGCATTGTGAAGAAACCTGTTTTCACAATCACAGACCAAGCATATTCAGATCACATCACGTTTCATTCGAGATTGTTATGAGCAAAGGCTCATTAATGTGGTCAAGGTTCATACTCAGATAGACAAAAGTTAGCAGATTATATACTCACCAAAGGCGTTGACTTGGCAAGATTATTAAACTTTTTGTGGTAACACTGGGAATGATGACCCCCTAGCTAACTTTGAGTGAGGATCACGATATAAATGTACTGTGATCAGTAAGATACTAGTTTGGTTAGAATGGATCTTTGGAAGCACACTAGCTACATTTGAGGGGAGGATATGAATGATTTTTCCAGAGGTTTGAGCTGATTTGAAGAGATAGTTTGCAAGGTTGAAGGGTTGTCGTTGCACAAATTGAGAGTTGGAAAAGTTTTTTAGTGAAAGTATACTACTTAGCCAACTCAAAGTACTGCATGATCTTAGAAAGTACTTGCTTAGTACACAAAGAGTACCTAGTCTAAATAACTATACGTCAAACGGTCAAACGTACGTTTTTTGCGCTAAAAACGTATTTAACAACGAGGGTAACTTCCATAGTTATCCAAACACAACCTACTTAAATACTCACTGAATTGCGCATTTGTTCTCTCACTTTATCTCTTTTCATACAATACTTTTTTTAAAATTACAACCTCCGACGCACATTAATTTCCCTTCAAATGGCAAATATTCGCACTTGTAACAAGCACAACATGATTGCGTGTGTGGAAAAGACGGCACAGAATGCTGATTTTTATCAAATCATCGACTTCTCACTCTTAGAAGAATGGCTGCCGTGTCCATTACATACTCTTTGTATGGTATGAATCCCATGATCTATTGTCCATGGCATGCAACAATTTGTGGGCTAAGCCGCTTCCTCTCAAAGTTGATAATGACGTACCTTCACAGACTGGTGTAAATATCGCGCGCTCCGAAGGTAGCTGAGCGAAGAAGATTTTGAATTTCATGAAGCAATCCATCTCGAAGCTGACCTAACTCTTTGATGATGAAATGGAGTTGATTGCTTTTCCTAAGCAAGTTTATATTTGGACTGTTGCGCTCATAGAATATTGGCTACGAGGTGGTAAACATTAGCACACGCCGATCACTGTATCCTCCTCACACTATGACGCCCAACGACGGAATGAGAATTCGACCATACCTGTACTCTCAGAGGATAATGATCCTCTTCTATCATAGAGCACAAATGAAGTAGTGACACTTCTCTCAGGGTGTTACGAGCACCACCCCGACATCGGACCCGACATCACCAATGCACTCACGTCAATCTCGTCTAATAGTACAGGCCTCTAGCAGAACATGCTATCAGTATTTAGTTCAAATACTAGATCACACATCACAACACTCAACACAAACTCTACTACTTCTCCACACACACACATATCTCAACACAAGAGTCTCACAGCGTGACAAAACCGGCAACACTATATGCAAAACACTAGCATACCACTTATTACTCACTCTAGTGTAACATCCTCATGCTACATTCCATACTTAACGACACGTACTACTGAACCAAAGTCGAGTAGACGAGCACAAAATCTCAGAGGCGCATCAATATCTACAGGTCTCTTCTCTACCACCTAAGTGTATGTCTACGCCTGAGCTATCTAAAGAAAAGAGTTAGTAACGTCAATATGTTGTAGCCACTAGTAAATCTCGACAGGAATTCTAGTCCTTGTTATACTCTGACGTCCAACACTTATTTGATTTACACGTCATAAGTGAGTCTTTATGCAAATCATGATGCCTAATAAAAAAAACACCGGAAGAAGTGAATTCACAGTAATGTTAAATCCTCATTATACTAGAAACCGTAACAAACCCCCATAAACAGAAAAGTCTACTCACAACCTGTAGGCAGATCTTGATAGACATAGGTTTTCTCCTAAAAGTCTTCCGCTGTGATAAGAAAACGACTCGCTAGATCTGATCTTAGGTGGAAACCCATGGGTAAAATTCTCAATACTATTGGTCTTAGGTGGATTCCAACGGGAAAGATACTCGCTTCTTACATGAGCAAGGCTGACAGTGAATCCATACATGGCTCCAATGTAGATATCTCTAAAATCATAAATGCAAACAAACTCTGGATTTAAGTGCATGTACATCACTTAATGATCAGAAGAAACAAAGAATTGATTTAAGTGCATGTACATCATATAATGTCAAGCAGGAAAATCTTAGAGTGTGCTTGCTGAAAAACTAGAATTGCCCTCCAAGGTTGATACACATAATTCGTCCGTATACTGGAGACAAGTTCTACAGGTTCAGGATATCCCAGCTCATTAACAAAATCTAGCACCGTGTCACCAGACGGAGGTAACTCAAATGGGTGAGCTGGGTTGACAGGAGTAATCGCTAATGCCTTTCTAAGAAGATCAGCACTTAGATCGAACCATTGTTCATCAAGTTGACAACTATAAACCCCAGTCTTGTCGTTATATGACATTGTCTTCCAGAACTGTTGCAGGTAGATAGCAGGAACATTTGCTGATGCAGTCAATGCTTGGAAGAAGTTGGTATTCTTCAGAATGTCCACTGATATCTGAAAGATGGGGTTCTTTTGAATCTTTTGTGCGTTGAACAGAAGGTTGCTTTTCCCGATTGTTAACCACTGAGAACGTGGAACAATCTGCTCATCTGTTCTTGTAGGAGGTTGAGCGGGAACATTTTGTTCTGCCATCGTATTCTGCAAAAGAGCATTTAACAAAGAAGACAAACATTGCAGAGAAACGAAGTTAGAGAGAACATTAGCATTGATAAAATCATGTAACAGCGCGATTGATTAAAACGGTTGTAATTCTGGTTTGATTAAAATCTATCAATTATCCAACAGGATCAATTACTTGTTAACTATATTAACTAAGATCCTGAATGATTTAGATTAAGCAACTGGGTCATTTGATGGCCGTGATAGATGATTGGCACCTATGGTCAAAATATGTAAATTTTAGCCCAAACCGTCGCTTGGCAGGAATGCCAACCGTCGCCGTTACGCGAATTGAGCAACACCTCCGCGCGAATATATCAAAATATTCGACCAAACCGCCGAGAGACACGGCGGTATACTACCGTGGATACAAAATAAAAGAGAATTATGGCAACCCTGCCGTTGTCAAACCCGCCGTTGGTCAACCCCGCCGTTGGTCAAACCCGCCTTTGGGCAGACCCCCCTTAGGCAACCCGCCTTTAGGCAACCCCCCCTTTGGCAACCCTCCTTGAAAGCAACCAGCGGGGTTGAGTCATTATAAATAATTATTAAACAACAAAACTACAAATGAAAAACACGCAACCCGCCGTAATGAAAAACACGCAACCCGCCACCAAGAAACTTTTGCACTCAATATCGTTTTTTATAGAAGATAGAAAATGCAACTCATCAGAAACACATTAATGAGTACCTAAAGAACAATTCCCAGCAGTCAGAACACACCTAACAACACTTACATTTGTGTACTTCGACTTAGAACGAGCCCTATATCTAATTTTCTAACAACTTTGGATTGTTTTAGATCGATTTCTTTGAGATATCAATTGAGTATATGATATAAGATTGATGTTCGAAAGATTAGCCTTATAGAGAGTAACTGAAAATCGGCGAGTGTTGATTTCGTCATTGGCGCGGTTTTGCGAGTGTGGGGTGTGGTGTGTGTGTTTTTGTGTTTGACTATTTTCGAAAGTTTTGACTAAAAGGCAACCCGCCGCCCTTTTATACACATAAGTTACAAACTTGGCAGATTTGGTCCCTTGGGGTTCCTTCTTCTTTTATTTCTGATTAAGTGTTCTATCTAAGGAATTTTCTAAGATTAGGCAATTGTGCCAACATAGTCCCTTATAGGTTAATATAGGCTAGGAAACAAAGAGCAAATGCTTCTTTACACCCAAACTTACAACAATAAAATAACTTTGGACCTTTGAGTAACGATTAATTAGCTCCCCCATCACAAATATTAACCCCTTAGAGTACAACTACCAACCCAAGATTAGACTTTTATAACACCCAACAGGTCTTTTATCACTGCACCCCGTTAGATATTTTCACAGACACTCTCCCCCTCAACAACGACCCGGTTTCTATTGAAAGAGCTGTAGTCGTTGATTTGAGATGAAAAGATCAGGCGAACATCTCCCTCAGCACCAGTGTTTTTTCATTGCTCCCACAAAGCCTGGATATAACGGTTCATAGAAAAACGAGTAACATATCAAATAAAGTTGTTGGTTTGTGGTTTTGAACTCCAAGCGAGACAGTTATACCGTGCAATTTGATGATAATTGTAAACCTTTTAGTTAACTCCCAAAAGACTTAAAAATATGTCTTAAGTATTTATTATATATGTGACTATTATTAAATACTGAACTATATATAAAAAACTTTATTATATTATATATATATTGTTTTTTTTAAGTATGAATTACAAAGGAGTACTGAAGTATTAGGTTACTCATCTTTTCCTTCACTTGAAGACGTTTGAGAGTTTCAGTGTCCCAAACTCCCCATAGCCTAGGCGTGGAAGAAGAAATTCGAACCGTTCTCTATGGATAAAACCTTCAGTTTATAAAATCTTGCAAGATGATAATTCTCTCCACGAAGTAGAGTTCATCCACGCTGCTGTTTTCCACTTGCTCACAATGAAATGTCCGTATGTCAATGTGTTTAGAGCAGAGTGCTTGATGTTGTTGCAGCAACAAGCAAATAGCACTTTTGTATCCAAAAAAGTACAGAGGAAATTTATTGAAGTCAAATCCGGTAGTCTTTAAGCTGGATCAGCATCCAAAGGATTTGAGCACATACATCCGGACAGGCTATGTAATCAGCCACTGTAGTTGATATTGCCGTGCTTCATAGTTTATCTTTGATTGACCAGCTAACCAATCTAACTTCCCAGGAAACTGGTTGCACTATCCGATGTACTTCTTCTTGAATCTTGCTCACCGCATGATCGCATCTGCATAATGCTTATGACATGGCGGTTGTCTTTCGATACCCAAAGAACCCATTTGAATGGTTCCTTTCAAGTACCGAAAGACACGTTTGATAGCCTCAAAGTGCTTTTTGGTAGCTTAGCCATATAGTCTAAGCACACATGGCAAACAGCGAAGACAAGTCAGGGTCTACTGCGTAAGATACATTAGGGAGCCAACCATATCCTCTAAATGCGAGTTGGTCAACTGGAGTCCCCATGAGATCCTCAGTCCAGTTTCAATCGATCCAACCATGGTGTAACGACAGGGTCAGAGAGATCCAGTCCCTATTTCTTAAGGTCGAGAGCATATTTCGCTTTGTTAATAAAGTAGCCTCCGAGGGACTTTTATAAACTTGTAGGCCTAAGAAAATACGACATTTTGTCCCCATCATCACATCTAAAATTTGGAGCTCATCTCTTTTGAAAAAATGATTACACCATTAATATCTGTTGAAGGCAAAAATGATGTCATCTACGTATATTTGAACAGTTAGGAATGGATTGCCTGACATTGCGTGTGAATAACGTTGGATCCACAGTCACCCTTGACTAAATTGTTTGTGCCATCAGAACTTTGAGAATGTTCAGTACCACGCCCTTCGTGCTGTGCTTAAGCCCTACAGAGCTATCTTCAAGACTATAGTACTGAGTAGGATATTTCCTGATCATTCAACATCCTTCAGGTTGACTGACAAGAAACAAAGACTTCTCTTGAAGATCAACCTTCAGAAAAGCAATAAATTTGACACCATCTGTAGATGATTCATGTCTTGGTTGCCATAGCATTGGCAAATGATATTCTGATGGCCTTCTACCGTGCAACTGGAGCAAACGTTTCTTCCAAAATCGAATACCTTCCTCCTGACGAAATCCCTGTGCAACTAACCGATCTTTGTTTTTAGTACACAGACCATATCATCAAGCTTTACTTTGTAGAGTCCACTAGAGAGCGATAACCATAACAAAATTGGTGAGTACTAATTCCCATACTTCAAGTCATCAAATTCATGAATTTTTCATCTTGCATGGCTTGAAACCCAGCATCTGTCTATCACGCATTTGGGACGTTTCCTGGTCGCTTGGACAGTTCAGTATGAAACAGCACCACAAACATTCGGATGCTAACATGTTGTCTGTTTGACACAGGACCGAGAGGGAATGCCAACGATGTTATCCAGAGGATATCTTTGTCCATCTTTTCTGATATGATCTGGAGGGTAGTTATCATGGTTGTTCCACTGTTAAACATTCCCTGGCTGAGATTGTGCCGAACCTGGATCACCAGGAACAAGTTTATGTGGGGTTGAGGAACATCGTGAAAGATTGGGGTGTCCTTCTGCTGGAACTTCGTGTGTTGGACCTGGAAGAAAGACTTCGATGTATACGATGAGTGCACTTGTTGACGGAGCATCTTTTGCTATTGTTTGTAGACAAAAGATGTACCTGGTGGGTCAACTTGAGTAATAATTTCATATCAAGACTGGTACTACTTGTTCACAACTGGAGGATTGATCAAGGTGTATCATACAAACATCGTCGAAATAACATTCCAGCTCTTTGTCGGGTTGGAGCGAGCCCTGATTTGAGTTGACCATTAGGTCATTATGACAATGCACGGGACCTGAAACTTATGCTACAGACCATTGTTGATCCATTTCCATTTCAATGTAGGTGTACGGTTAGTAATTGTTTCCATTCATCGACCGAGTTCCTGTTGTAGATCCTATAGCCCTTACTCCTGCTAGGAGCATAACCTAAACGAAAAATCCAAATGGTCAGCTTTGGCTTGAAAGTTTTCCTAGATTTTCGCTAACAAAATTTACCCTCGAAGGATCTCAGCCGAGTCCCCACAACACCGAAGAAGCTGTTAGAACAGTGTCTTTCTACTCCTGCACACAGTCACATACATTTTTTGTGTTATGACGAGTATTGGAAATATGATCGAGTATTGAGTATTAGTACCTGGTTCAGAGGCTACAGCAACAGCCCCATATACATACATGGGAGCTTTCGAGAAATCATCATTGTACTCGCTGCTTCCACCAGTGAACGATACTTCTTTCAAAACACCTCCATATTGTTGAGTATTCTCGGACCAGACTTTTGATGATATATGCCAACACCTTCAAAGTATGACAGACAGAGCTTGGTCTTGACAGAATTCTGTTCCATTATGCTGTGGGCTGAATGAATCTGTACTATATTTGATGTGGCCAAAACCTTAATTTGCTTAGAATGGTAGACACAAACTCTGGAGTATCATCCATTTAGTCTCAAGAAATTTTACCCATGTGAAATCTGTGAATAGTCATACCCACTAAGACCAATGATTTATTTCTTTCCTTTAATGCACTCTGACTCTCATTGGACCGTCGCACAATCCATGTGAAGGGAATGAAGAACTTCCATATTTGTGTTTTCAGATTTTGGGAGTTCTTGTAGAACTTCTTGCTTTTTCCAAGTTGTACGAGGCTGAGCAAAAGATGATCCTTTTCAACTTCAATCTGGGTAGGGACTCCACTGAACCAGATCTTTTCCGGAGCAAGATCAATTAACGTGCCGAAGTTTAAATGGTTATAAACGACTATGCAAACAACCATGCTTGGACATTGTAAGCTTTGGATAACAGCATATCGAGAAGACTTCATCATTTCATCACATCGATATCGTGTACAAATTGGTGTCCCATGACAACCTTTAAGATATCTGTTCCCATTAAGATCACGAACAAAGCAGTATGCTTTCTGAATGCCAATTCATGATCAGAATCCAACAAAATTGCCTACAGAGAGATCGATTGTGTCCAAGTCCATCCACCGTAGTATACCGCTTGAGATCACAATCTCACCCATAACAAATTCTCCATAACCCATGATAGCTCCTAAGTGGTCATTCCCGAATCTGACCGACCCGATGAACTTTTCCAGCAAAATTTCATGTTCTTCTTTTGAAACGATTCCCCCCGGCATAAGGTTTGTGAGCAGCCCACGAGTCCCGATACCAAAGCATTACCCTTACGATGACTAGCATTGAAAATAGAACGAGTTTGGAGAGTTTGGAATCTCGGTCCCCAATTTTTGTTGGTGTCCTTTTGGGTTAGCATTTCTCCTAATGCAAATTTCTTCCGTAGGGTCACTCATTGAAGAACCCCAATCAAGTTTGTCCTAATGAGTTTCTTTCCTGGGGGGGTCTCCATTGATAACCATTATCGTAAATATTTCCCCGTAGAGCTTTCACAAACCCTTTGGGTTTTGGGACCAACTGTGCAGCCATTTTGCTTTTTTTGGTTTCCAGATCTGTTTGGGTATCCTTGTTTAAACTGTTATTAGACTGTTTGCCTTTTGTGGTTTCCATATCTTTACTCGTTAATGCAAGACAATTTCAACAGTTGGGTGTAAGCATTCACCAGAATTCAAGACTTAACAACACATAATTCCATTACTTGCAAGTTTACAGATTCAGAAGATCGAATAATTACAACACGCTTAAAGCTAATGCTATAATCAACCCGATACACTTTTTTTCCAAACCTGGCCTATTTGTCCCTTAAGGCGTACTTCTACTATCCTTCTTAGTCTCCTTCTAGCAGGCAGGATCCTATTTTTCTTTGTATTGCTTCTAGGCTTTTGACCCGCTTTGCTTCAGCGGAATCGTTTACACTCCCCAGTTGAGGGAAAGCACATTGATATTAGGTCAGTTGAACTCTCTGTGCACTTTGTTTTGCGTGTGAGTTCTAAATGAAGTTCCTGGTTTATCACAAACGTAACTTTCTTATTTCCAGTAACAGGGTAAGGGACCTTGTATCTCTTTTATTGAAAATTTTTTGGGCAAGTGCCAATCACACATTCTAATAACAAATTCCTGAGATAACTTAGTGTATCTGCAATCATAGTTAAGTGAAACTATCTAGTGGTTTAATAAACTGCTCTAGCTTCCTCTCAATCACCCTAACCGTTTCTAGAGCACACTCCCTAAGAGGCCGATTAAGTTTAATGGAGCAATCCTATTGGTTCTTAAAAGGGGATGATTGATGGGTTTTTACGTCCTATGGCATACATGTGCCAGGAGCAAGAACTTTTTTGGTTGACATAGATACTAGTGAAACAAGGAGCTTTGTTCCGCAATTGAGCTTTTTAAACTCTCAATCTCATTCAACAGGGAGATTGTCTTTTCACTTGTGTGAGTACCAGATCTAATTGAATCGAAACAATTCCTTTGTAATGTTGTTTAACCTTTTCTAATTCTAACTATCGTGAATTTATATTTTGTTCAATAAGTGCAGTGACATCTACAGCTCTATGAGCTCACGACTGCTGACATTCATATTAGAGACTAGATCTTTCAAGTGTCCAAAACACGTTATCCTTTATCTTGAACTATGTTCTATAGGTTCTTGATTTTGAAAGAACATCTAAATCAGGATCTTCCTGTGATGCTTGTGACTTTTTATTATCAAAATTCTTTTCTTGAAATGATGTTGAAACTTTAATGTGCAGATTTAGTATTCCCTTGCTATTTTTTAATAAGATTTTGACTCATCATTGAACTTTAGACACATCGCTTCAAGATCTAGACAACGTGATTTTGCCACATCAAACAGCATTGAGTCGACAAACACTAAAATCATATTCTCTTTTCATGAGGATGTGTTTTATCTTTCAATATCAGCACGTGCTTGTCTACAAATTCTGGTCCACTTCGTATATTCATTTGATCAAAAAATCTTTCCGATTTTCTTTAAAACCACTTAACAGAGGGCTGTTTGTACACCAACAAAAGTTTTTCTTTTAAGAGTTATTGGAAGATGGGAAAAGACTTAGTGAGGTAACATGCTTTTTGTTTGCTCAAAAACCTCTATTCCCCCTCTGTCAACCTGATGGGGGTGATTCTATTTATGCAAAGTTTTATGATCAAATTCAGTAGAAAAGTTGTGTTAGTTACATAAAGATTAATCTTCACTTGACTTTTAGGTTGGAAGAATTCTAAGGACAAAGCTTGACAGGAGTTATGGGTGATACACTGTCAATGTGTGAAAATTGGTTTTTGAGCTAGGGTCTCAGCCTTTTATCTGTTTCACTATGGACCAAAATAACTGTTCCTGGGGTCAGATTTCTTGGGGAGCGACAGGTTGCAATAAGGTTTCTCTTTCGAGTATTCATGGGGAGAAATCCTGATTTGTTTTCCTCACATAGAGGGCTTTGATTTTTCAACAGTCATTCTTTTCCATTATCTCAGCTAATCTCACGTGTATCCTTCAAGTCATGTAGTACAGTGGTGTATAGTGGTACGTAGAGCAGGGCATATACATTATAACACAACGAGACTGAGCTTGTTTTTTGTAGCCTATTGCAACCTTGTGTTTTTCATCATAAAATGATTTTGGTTGACACAACATGTGAACTGTTTGAGCAGACTGACCCTGTTTGTATAATCTATCTTCAATCTTATCTTTTATCTTCTTTAAGTCTAAAAACCATTAAGGAATTTGTCCTTCCTTTTGTATTTAAAAAACCTTTTTCAAGATTTTACTCTCTGTCTTTGACTGATATAATGGTCCAACTGTAGAACTAAGGAGTATTTGTGCTGAATGAAGTTCAGATTTTCAATAAGTTTCCTTCTGTTTCGGTCCGAGATGATTATTCTCATTTGTTCATCAATCTTTCGTTCTCTATGCAGTTTAATTCAAACTTTGCCGACGGTTTTTTCATATTCCCTACCAGTTCCTTATTATCTCGCAAGTTCAAAGAGTCACAGATCAATTCATTAACATATCTGGCTTATTGGTTAACATCTACTTTGTACACCCGTGTTCTTGCATTTCATCGAGACATTAGACATTAGTGCATCATTTCGGGGAAACCGAAGGCATGGTCCATTACATGTACAACATTTTCTTCGTTGTCCTCCACATGAACTGATCATAAAACGGAATAATATTACTATCACTCGTATATCAGCATCATAGTCAACAACGGATTGTGTTTACATCGTTTTTGGCATCTCTTGTACATCATGATATCTCCCTCCATATGATCTACAAAGGCATCATGAACTTGTACCTCAAGTGATTATATTCGAGTCGTATAGGGCCCGGGCTTCATCGTTAGAATAGTTCATCAGATGTGATGCTTTGCCATGAACATGGGCCCGTGATGGACCCCTCATCAACATCAGAGTACGAATGCAATCACATATCATCATCTGTCAAAAATAGTTGTGATCCCACATTGAGTGCCAATCATTCTCTGATGTAATCACCCACATCACATCAACGTTGGTAACCTGTTCCCACTGTAAGAAACAAACGACTGTTTCTTCATCCAGAACGCTAACCCCAATTCTCCTGGGCTTTTTCATTAGTTAGTCAACTTTCCCTTGAAGTAGCCCGAATCATGAAGTCCGCTTTGGCCTTGTGACCATTCACATGAGCTAGTGCCTATTCCGTGACAGTTGTAGCACTGATGGGTTTCACTTGACCATGATTAATCATGCCTCCTCTGTTCGTAATCTCCTACATTTCCCGCCACAACATCATAACAAAACCATTTCCTCTTGCATTGTTTCCTTTGAAATGTCTATATCCATAGATTAGTTGCATTGTATTTCCATGGAATCTTGAACCGCAACTTTCCCGTCTGAACCATAGATTGGTTCCTTGCATTGACTAAGCTCTCATATGATTGTTTGTTTGATGAAGAATGAGATTTGTAATGGATTGAGTGAGGAGTGCAATTTAGTTGGTTAAACTTCAATCAGCTTTCTTTGAAGAAAACTTTCCTGAGTATCATTAGAAAGTTGTCAGAAGGACAGGTTCTGTTGATTTGGAGACTTGGAATGATTGTGTTGGATACTAGCTGAGCTGAGGCGTCCGACACTTAGATCCTAAAAGGAACAGCAATTTGGGATGACCGGAGATGACCTTTCCATCGATAATTCTGTTCTCATTAGCATGCCGAACCTCATGTTCTTTTATAGGTAGGCATACTACTGCTCACCAGTGTTTGACATCTTTCAAACCTCTGTTAAGTTTCCTCAATTTAGTAATCTACTTCTTACATATCAGGCAACATGTTGTTCAAAACAACACTGCAAATTTTAAGTGTAAGAAGCTGCATCCTGGACATGGTCCATCTGAGGTTTCTCATGTCATTATTGTAGCTTCATAAACCTCACGAATTATCCCTTGAATGCCTTCTCCTTTGATGTAGACCGAATTGTTCATATTCCATCGTATAACTAGATTCCTGTCATCCTTTGTAGCTCAGAACCTTCCAGAATCATCTTCATGTTTTACCAAATGTCTTTGGGCGTCAGTATAGTGATTGATGATGAGTAGAGTCCTTTGGTATACCCCTGAAGTATGATATTGGTTTGCACAACTAATATCAGCTTTATACCTTTCTTTTTTCTTCAGCTGAAAGGTCCTGTTAAGGACTCGTAGTACGTACTGGACCATGTCGAGAACGTGCAACCCTCAGTTCCTACCCGTAATAACATCTGAAAAAGCCGATCCCAGTCTGAAATGGTCCGTTCTTTAATGGCGACTTCAATAAGTATTTCTTCCATATCCATTCCTAGAGCAGGGTACAAACGAATACGTTGGTTTGGGCGGCGAGAGGTATTCCCGCAGTCGAGTGTTCTGGTGCGAAGCGAGAGAGGGTGGGTGAGGGGTGATGTGTGTATGTCGTATGGATGTATGCAGACATCAGCGCGTGATCGCGTGCGCCACTAATACGTATGCTAGGTATTTGCTTCTATCCTTTGATCTATGATACTAATACATCTCTCTGATTATTATAAACTGATATGCATACTGTCTTTTGGATCGAATTCCTTCAATTCATCCATTCGACATTATGAAGGCAGTCGTAAGATTGTACGTTAAAAGTGGTGAGGTTAATGTGTGACGTGATTTGTTTTAGTAATATTGAATCCCGATTTTGAAATTGTTCAAATTTTGAGACAGAAGCTCAACTCGCGCGGCCAAAGCTATCAAACCGCTGCAAGAAGTACAGCAACCCGCCGTGAATTTTAAGGCAACTCGCTGAACACAACTCGCTGCCAAGCAACCCGCCCGAAGAGTTGAATCAACCCGCCTCTCAGAGATAAAATATGATCAAACCGCCGTTAGTTTTTCAAACCGCCAAGTTCCTTAAGGAATTAGTAATTTAAATATTTCCGACCCCTGATAACTATTCCAAACCCTCTGTTAAGCAAACCGCTAGCGTATTACAACTCGCCTCTTTGAGCAACTCGCCGCCTTCAACCGCCCGTGATAAGCGACCGCTGCTTAGTATCAAGACTCGCCGCAGTTAGGCAACTCGCCACTAAGCAACCGCCGTTGTCAGAGGGTTTGTCACCTACTCAATAAAAATACTATTTGTCACCAACCGCCGTGAGAAATTCTGGCAACTCTCCACAAGAGACAACGACGTTATTCCACACACAATCATCTTATAAATCACCCTTTTGAACGATTTTGCTTGATTCGTTTGTCACAACACAATACCACAAGGTAATAGCAACTAGAAACACCCAAATTTCATCATTACAAACAACGAAATTCGGAGATCTTTAAAAATGAGCTAAAACTTTCTATGGCACACTTTTCCTAGCTAAATCAAACACAAATTCGCACGATACCCACTATCTAATCATCATAAGCGCAGATAACCATTCTGGTATATCCTATATCATAACACGGGTTTGATTCTTGGATCGGGCTAGTTTTTAGAGAGAGAAACACTAGAGAGAGAATAGTTAGAAAGAGAGAGAGTGTTTTCTTTAGTAAATGTGTATTTTACTAACTTTATCTCTTCCAAATGTTGGAAGAGACGTATGATATATGTACATTTACAATATACCGGGTATTTGAACCCGACTTAAAACCGAAAAACGTACTATTAACTATTAAACTACGAGCTATATAAAACAGTAAAATACACGGGGTGACCGAGTCTTTTTCTAATACCTAACAGGTTATGCTTAAGGGGAGGATATGATTGATTGTTCAAAGTTTTGATGATTTGAAGAGATATTTTGCTAAAGTGCAGGGTTGTGATTGACAAATTGAGTTGTAAAGCTTTTAAATGGTTAAAGTACTGCTTAGCAAAGTACTGGCTCTCTAGAAAGTACTGCTTAACACTAAGTACTGTTCAACGTTTGGTCAATGTCAAACCGCCGCGTTTGAGATAAAGACGTAGTTTACTACGGTAACTTTTCATTGTTACCCATCGCAACCAATAATCTCAACCTGAATTGCATTTTTCTCTCACTTCATTTCTTTTTACTCACAAAGTTTGTAAATCCAACCTCCGACGCACATTACTCTCTATCAAAATGGCCAATATTCGCACCTGTAACAAGCATAATATGATTGCTTGTGTGGAGAAGACTGCGCATAATGGCTGGATTTTAATCATTATTATCCACTGGATGCCAATTAACTACACGTTGTTAGTCGATCCAGATCTAATTGGTCCGATGGCTGTCCAAAAATTTTGGGCTACAGCTTCTCTAAGTGTAAATCAATGAGGTCCTCACATTCGTGCAATTGTACTGGAAAACGGTTGTATTTTTGAGGAAACCATTAGGCTGATCTATTATTCGACGATGCTGATGGTGTTTATTGTGTTCCAAAGCATGTTATTTGGGAGTTCGCTCAGAGACATAGCTCGATGTGAATTTGCAACAGCTTACTTTTCTCAACCTCAGTTTAGCCCTCAGTGGAAGTTATTAGTTATTCATGTTTTACTTTTATTATTTAATTCACTGTCTAATATCCTAAAGTAAATCATGGAACAAATTATAGGACTAACATAGCATCAGCTCTAGTAGGATTAA
This sequence comes from Tanacetum coccineum, assembly GCA_026074375.1. NCBI lineage: Eukaryota > Viridiplantae > Streptophyta > Magnoliopsida > Asterales > Asteraceae > Tanacetum > Tanacetum coccineum. The sequence goes on from BQNB010052474.1 coordinate 18,655, forward strand.
GCGACAACCAAAAGTTCAATTTTCGTTTGATGAATTATGAATGGGATTGCTAGGACATATTGCCAATGGTAAACCATTTTCTCATTTTATCCTACGATTCATTCAACGTTTTTGAACGAAAAAAAAGCAATTAGAGGGTAGTAACCATACCCATAATTTTTATACCATCATTACTCCTTCCCATCTAAGGTCCTTTACTTTTATGAGAAAGTATATCCTAAAGTCTCATTCGGGATTACACCTTGAATCCCACCTATGTTAAGGTCGAACAGCATTACAGCAAGGACGCAAAGTACTAGTCCTCATTCTATGGCTGCAACTCTCTAAGGGAAGCTCAAGGTACCCCTGATCAAAAGTGCTAGCTCAAGCTAGAATTCCAGCAAGGTAACTGCTTACTCACAAGGTACGCGTCTGAAGTACAAGGTACTGATAACCACAAGGTACTGGCTAAGTACAAGGTACTGATACTAACTAAGAACTAGCTGATTTACAAGGTACTAGCTGTAAGTACAAGGACTGCTGATCTTCCAAGGTACAGTTGAAACTCAGGTGCTAGCTGATCATTCCAAAACACCCAATGATATACGCTCCACAGATGCTCTCAAACATTTGGAGGAGATGAAAGGACTTTTAGATCTTTATAGCTTCTTGAACAGGAGGTTTAGGATGCCAAGAATGCAAACCCTTCACGAGGTCAAACCTCAAGAACGACAAAAGGGCGCGAGCCAGTGACAAACATCACGCTCTCTAGGGTACAAAAGAGAGAAACTTAAAAAAAAAGAAGGGAAGCAAAGAAAGACAGCAAAGGAAGAAGGTGGTACAACCCACCATTCAGTCCAAACTGGGGAGGAATAAGATGAATTGGTAATTTGTCTGGAAAGCACCATGATCAGATGACCATACATGTCTTTGTTCATTAAGGTTTTGAATGCTACAGAGGCTGTTGTTACGTCCTGACCATTAAAGAGAAGAGTGATTGAAACTAAAGCATTAGAAAGAAAGAGTGATGAAACAGAACAGGTCAGATATTGAAGAAGAAAAGGATGCTTCTAATGTAAAAAGTGGGGATACTGAAGAGTTGGATTTGGAAGAGATTCAAAGTACTGCTAGACAAAGTGCTGTTACTCCAAGGGACTTTAAAATTTTTTAAGATAAGCCGTGTCCTTCAAGTCAAATCATCAAACTCAAGAAGAAGAGCCTAAAGAACATTCAAAGTGATGAACTTCTTGCTGTATATCCGTATCTCAATAGACAAAGAGGCTTAGCATTCTGGTCGCATGCAATCTCAGGACTCAACAGCCAATTCAAGCTTCTGACCCAAAAGAAAAAGGTAAAGAGATATTGATTGAAGAGCCCAAAAAGAAGAAATTATCTCTTCAACAAATCAGAGCTTTGGAGACTACAAATGATGAGGAAGTTGCTAGAAAGATTCAAGCAGAATGGGATGCAGAAGAAGAGAGAAAAAGGTTAGAAGTTTGAAGAATACCAAAGAGCGATTTTTAAAAGAAACCTGAACTCTCTTGTATAAGAGAGGAATCAAATGAGAGTTTTCATAAGGTACAAGATACAAGAACTGCAAAAAGCTAAAGAACCACAAATGAAGGAACATAATGACAATGTTTCAAGAATTCCATCAAAGAATTCATTCAGGAGTTAATTCAATGCATTCAGAAAAGGAAAAGCAATGTTACAGAAAGATGCAAGAGACTCATAAAGGCATAGAAGATTTACAGTCACAGAAAAACCAGTCCCATTAAAGAAGCTAAATTAAGACAGAGAACTAATTGATGAGCACAGAAACTATCTTAGTCTTGTAAACTTTGAAAGAGTGCACAAGATAGAGATTCGCTAAGCAATCTCGATGATTACAGAATTCAAGTCATTGACTCACCCAGATGGAGAGTATCTTTATGATTTATATAGCGAATACTACATATCAAAGCTTAGACACGCTAAGGGAGATACGGCACATTATGGATAGACAGGAATCTACACACCTATAAATGGGCTGTACAAGACTATTATTAAGGCATATTCCACCAACGTGTTATTATGAAATACTTTTGGGTGACTACAACCATTTGGGAGACGTCTGCAACAAGTAATGATACTCTGGAGAATCAAGAATATTGGAAATTGTAATATGGAGACTTAATGCATCTTCGGGAGTACATACATTAAGTTAGAGGATGGACGATGATTCATATCCATTGAAAGAAATATCCTCTATCAAAAGCTAAGTGTATCAGGATGTCTAGATCATGGATGGAAGTTGAAGATGATAGTGACTAGTTATCACATGATACATTTGACGTTGATACATTTATTCATTTTGTGGACAACAGAAGATGGTGACAATTCTTAAACAACTGGTATGATTTATCAAAATTTTCTTTTTATATATATCTTATTTTGATAAAAAGAGTTAACTTGAACAAGCAGTACTTTGTTCAAAGTACTGCTAGTGTAAAACAAACAGTACCTTGATGAAGGTACTGCTAGTTAAAAAGTTGTTTTTGAAATGTGGTGACGATTTGAGTGTGCAAAAAGATTTAAGGCACAGATATTTGAATATCAAACTGTTTTAAGGGATTGAGTGTTGGTTAACCACCACACAACAAATGGTAATCAATTCACCATGTCTTAAAAACATAAGAATTGACTAGTCCAAATCAAACAGTTTTGGTAAAGACATCTCAAATCTGTTGATGGTTGACAATTTACCAAAAATTGTATGGTGATCAATACACCATGGTATTACACTGAAATATTGGCTACTCCAAAGCAAACGGCTTTTGGTAAAGAGAACTCAAATCCGTTGATAGCTTTAATAGTTTGCTCAAAACTATATGGTACTCAACTCACCAATGTTTTATTACTGAGAGTTGGCTAGTCCTGAGCAAACGGCTACAGGTAAAGACTTATCAAATCCGTTTATGGTTGTAATGACTTACCAAAAGTCATATAGTACTCAACACACTATGATTCATGTTCTGAGTGTTGAAGTGATTTTCAGTTCATCATGGATTATTACCTTTTCTAGGTACCAAAGAACTGACTAGCCCAAGAGTGAATGGCTACTTGGTAAAGGCTCATAAAATCCATTCATGTTGCTGAAAAGACATGTTGCTGAGAAGAACAATCTGTTTGATGCAAAGACAAAGAATGTTCAAAGAAGTGTTTATCAAGAGATTGCATTCAAACAGATTGTAAACAAGATGCTGTTAAAGGATGAAGCTTAAAAGATTAAAAAGGTAGTACTGCTGAACAAAGAAGACCAACTATCAAGAAACTTGAAGTCAAGCAAGTGGAATTCAAGTTAGGGGAGGATTGTTAGGACTTATGAGAGTAAAGGTCAAAGTTCTGTTAAATGAAAAAGTCAAAGTACTGTTAAATGAAAGATCAAAGTACTGTCTGCGTAGAAGTGAAAAGTCAAAGTACTGTCGTTATTATAGGAACTATAAAGTTTAAACGGTTGTTTTAGCATTTATCTTGTAACAGTTATTAGTGATAAGTATCAATTAGTATTTGTGTTATTCAGGGACTGTATACCTACTAGTGGTTATCCTTATGTTTATAAAAGGACCCCTGGGAAGGCTTTAGAAGATATAACAAAAATACACGAATCATTAGTATTGTATGGTTAGGGATCTGCAACTTAGGCAGATTCAAAAGGTTTATAATAGAAATCGTTTAAGAAACTATTGTGTGTTCTTCTTGATATTGTTAATTAGTTTCCGCATAATTAACAATATTATATCAGTGTTACATTGCTACTGTTGTTGTTATTCTAAACTGTACTACCTGGCCAACTAGATTCCGATAATTAGGTTGACAGTATATCAGTGTTTCATTAAGGAATAACGATCCTACACAAAGATAGGGACGTCTAATGCAACTTTAGAGTTTGATGGAATGTAGATGAAATTTTAGACAAACCACAGGGACCATCCATGTAATTTACTCTTTATCAATACATCCTTTGAGGTAACCTCTTCAATGTATGAATGGTCATGTCATCAGGTATGCGTACATAGTTTATATTGATGAGCTCTTCAACTCTATCACTCGTAATAGAAAGTCCAAAAACCATGGGTCTGTAAGTGCCCTCATGTTTATGGTTAACCACATTTTTTACTTCGGCCAAAGAGGTGACACCCGTAGACTTAAATCTACTATATGTGCTCGTGTTCCACGTCTGATGACCGACAATCTATCTAAAATTCCCTCCTTTTACCATTATGTTACAACATGCAAGCACTTTATCTTAAAAATCAAATTTTCGAAGAACACTTAAACCTTAATGTTTGGTCTTTAATTAGCTAGAATCACACGATATTGAGTATTGTAGAATAGAGAGAATTAAGAGAGGAAGGCAAGTCTTTCACAATTTCCAAATTTTATAATAAAAGAGAAAAAGGGAAGGAAATGAGTTTGTTACAAGCCTTAACCACCTAATGATGATTAGGTGGCTATTTATAGGGTGGGAGGTGAGCTTCCCTTCCTTTATTTTCTAATTTTACTATTTAGTCCCTAGTCTTTGGTGAATATGCTATTTTACACTTTTAGCATATTAAACCTTAATACAAAATACTTTCTACTATTAAAAATAAAGACTAAACACTAAAAATAAATAAAACCACTTAAAGTATTATAATCGACACTTTCATGATCCTAACAATCTCCCCCTAAAGGTCAATTATTCTAGGCGTTCCCTTCTTGATCCTAGTGGTCTTCTGTTCACGTACATTTCCCAACGTCTCATTTGATCACGATGCTTTAACCGTTCTTGAATCTCTTCCTCAAACAATTGCTGGTATTCATCATCTTTATTACTAAGACATTGAGTCACATATCCATGCTTTACATCGTTATTATAACTCTTTAACCCTTCTAAGACTCTTTTTAATGTAGTATCATAGAACTAACAAATCTCTTGATGTCCCATCACTCTCTTTTCTTTCTTGTTGTTCTATATATAATGCCATACATGGGCTTAGAGACGATGGAGAACACCTTGAACTTCTCAATACCTGGGAAAGTGATTGTTGGTGCAGTAAGATTACCCTTCTATTGATAGATTTCCACACCTAGCTGAAAATCATGCACTCTTTCCCAGATCACTGTACTCCTGATGAAGACTGACAATGACCACAACAAACCAGTCTCAGTATAGTCATCTACCTTGTTGTTAATAACCAGCAGATACATATCCTCTATATCACTCTTGTTGAGGTTCTTGTAATATGACTCTGTGATTGACACTATGCTACCATTTTCTCTTCTTGCAACAATCTCTATTATAAACTTGTGCTCATGTCCTAGTTCCCAATAAGTCTTGATGATTTGAACAATCTTTGAATTTGAATAGACTACTTCCTTTGGATTTCAGCGCTCTTTTTGTTTCTTGATGTAGAAGATCTTTGCATGTAGATTCTTTCAATGTTCAACACTATATCGAGCATAAGGATTAAACCTCTTTATACACTTGTCTACCCATCTTGAAGTTCTTTATTCAATATCATCATCAAGAAAGATTACTGCAGGAAACTTGTGTAGAGACAACACAATTTTCTTAGGACCTGAGTTTCCTCTCTTTAAGTACAATAGGTCTTGATTAACCAAAGATAGTGCAGGAGCTTTAGGATCTCTTTGACAGCTTTGAAAACGATCCACTAACAAGTTTACTCACCATTAAGTAATATACCAGATCACCCCTTTCAACGTCTACGTAATACCATAAAGCTTAGTAGTTACGACATCATCATACGTATAAATTCGTTATCACCCTAGAAAGGAAAATGTTATAACTAACGCGTTAAGCCGAAAGGAACGAATAAGCCCACTAGAAGCCGAACTTTGGTCGCAACAATAAATATTAAACCAACGCCACTAATCTTGAACGCTCAAGTTAAAGCAATTTATAAGGAGAATGCAAACGAGTTACCAAGCGTGGTAACAAAAATATCGAAAGAAATAAATAAAAATAATAAATAGATTTGTTGTTTCAACATCCGTTTATTACCTTAGAAATAAGATTACATAAGAACAAAAAGGAAATACAAGTTTTATTACAACCCTCCTCTAGCAATAATATCTATTACTCCCAAAGTAGATCTACGCCAATAGCTAGGACAATGATCGGTGCGAGAAGCGCTAGAATTGCGGCCAGATATTGAAAATCTTCTTCGTATGGGACGTAGGCCAGATAAATACCGAGTGCTATCGCGGTCGCCACCGCCACGATTATAGTAATGTGCAACATTTTGAGAGGTTTGAATAAGAAAATTTTAAGTGAAAGATTTAGTGTTTTATGGAGAAATGAAGAATAAAAATTTGGTATTTAAAGGGGGAAGTAACCGTTGGGTTACTGTTTATGACTGTTGGGGTCACTGTTCATTTATAAAAATAAAAAAATAAAAAAGGGGACTAAACCCTAGATATATTTGACCCTTTAAAAGTTTAGCTAGAATTGGTCCGTTAGCTTACCAACTCGAATCGACGAGAGGACTCTGTAATATTCCTGACACATTCCATGCCTCGAATTTGGTGAAACGCATGTCTAATGAATCACTCGTCATACCTATGGAAGGACTCCAGGTTGACGATAAACATTTACCGCTAGTAGAGTTTTCATACAACAGTTATCACACTAGCATCAAAGCCGCATCCCCATTATCAAAGTTTCCATACTTGTTTTCATACTCATTTACACATCTCGAGGCGGGATATATTGCTCATTTTACAAAAGGACACAACTACAACACTTTTCAATGTTTACAATAATTACGTAGCGTGCCTAAGTAACGATAACCTACATTGCCCATTATCATGAACTGTTAATTACAATGTGTAAGAGCGAGTGTTATAAATAGATCTATTTAGGATTGACATCCCTATCCTGGAATGGTGTCTACAAGGTCAACGGACGTATACCATGTCGGATTTGGGATGTTACGGGTTGATATCTACACGAGGCATAAATTGGCATTAATTTGCATCCATTCATGTCGACCGTCAGTGTCTTGAGCTTAGGGAATCGTAATTACATTTTTATGATATTGTATGTGTCACAGTGTCATACACTTTGAAATCTTGTGATCCACACTACTTTTACTGAACGTCACTAGTTGTTAAACACTCTTTTATGATACTATGGTTAAAGTAGTAAATAATACACTCTTTTGGTCCTACATTTACATTTACATAAATTTATAAACTCCCACTATGTTGACACATTTAAGCATGGCAATTTCTCAATATAGAGTAGAAGCTTGGCTTATCTGGTGTGCATTGGAGACCAAACTTTACAATATTGCTTCTAGGAATTTCTTCTTACATTAAAACTATCAAATCTCGTTATATTACTTTCAAGCTTTTCATTGTGATGCAAACTACGGGACAAATGTTATAACAAGTTTAATTTTTATTAAATCAACGAGATTACTTTTCAAACGACTCATTTAGAGGTCGTTCTCTCATATCTTGTGGTGTTGTATTACGAAGTAAGACTACTAGAAACATTATTCCGCTGCATTTAGCCCCTCTCCTACTTCTATCTTGTCTTCCGACGATATTTGCCATACCACTCCCTACTCCACTTCCGACGATATTTACCATAGTAATCCCTACTCCACTTTCGTGATTCTTTCACAGCTTTGATGGCTATTTCGCATGAACGCCAGGTGTTTCTCACTTCCGGTTGGAGTATATATATATATATTGTCAGTTTTAGTGTGATCGGTGTATTTTGCATACCAACGAAAAATCGTAGCAAATTGGTAAGACGGTTTTTTTGTCATTTGGGTTTGCGTTTCTTGCTTTGAACGATTTTTACGCATATCGTTTGTTTTGGTCGATTTGCTTAATTGTTATTGTTATTTACGAATTGTGATTTGCTATTGCTTAATAGCTGCAATGTTTAGGAATTTGCTTAATTGTTATTTGTGAATTGTGATTTGCTATTTCTTAATAGTTGTTAGGTTTAGGAATTTGCTTAATAGTTGTTAGGTTTAGGAATTTGCTTAGTTTGCTCTTTAAGAGTTAGCTAAATTTGCTGTTAGGTGGTGTTTTGGAATAATTTTCCTTTTAGAACTATTGGTGATGATGTCATTTGTGGGTAGAAATTTTAGTCTTTTTGCTTTGGCCAAATTTTTTGGGGAGACATTGGTGATGATGTCATTTGTAGGTAGAAAATTTAGACTTTTTGCTTTCGCCAAATTGTATGAGGAGAAAAAATGTAGGAAATCGAATTACCAACCATATATGAGTGTTATTTTGTTGGCGTGTTTGGACACACTCTTTCAGAACGCTTTGTCCCCTAAAATCGTTAGTGTCTGTTTTAGGTCAAAATATTTGTGCCTTTGCTGTTGGTGAGAATATGAAAAGGTAGAAAGGATTGGAAGCCGAATATAGTAAACATGATGGCGTTAAAAGGTGTTTGTTTTGTAATATTTTGTCAAATGTTCTGGTTTGCGGTGCCTGTGTACAACAAGAACGTTATGAGGCTTTGGATATGGCTACTGCCATGGATACGCATGCTGACGTTACAGGTAAGAAAAATTGCCGTTCACCTTTAGGTTTGTAATTTCCTATGTTTGTAGCTAATTTTTATTAGCATGTTATTGTTTCAGATAGTGAAAGATCTAAAAGCTTAGCCTCCCAAAGTTTATCGATGACCTATGATCACACGCCGCCTGGCATAGCGGTTCAACAAACGTTCCCTAGTCATGAAGATTGGCGGGAAAAAAATATCGCCGAAGTTAATATCTTCAAGAGCCTAATTTTGTAGATGTATCTCTACAGAATCAATAAGCTGTCATATTTTGGTAGTGTCATCTATGAGTGATTGTTGCTGATGTTTCCTTTTTTTCCTAAGCGCATGCACCGAGCAGCCCACATCAGCTAGGCGCTCTGATTTATGGCGTGAGTTAAGAAACCGTGTTGTGACAGAGGGGTCTTCTGCAATTGCACATGCACACGACGTTCGTCCTAATAGATTTATGAGAAGACGACTGGGTTTATGGTGAGAATTAAGAAATCACGTTATGAAAGAAGGTGGTGAATCAAGCCTTTTGGTGACAAGTAGTTCAGGCATTCCTGTTGCCAGTGACCACGAAAATTCTCATGGAGACATGGCGCGTTGTGCTAATGCGGGTAATTGTTTAGTCTGTGGTGTTGACTGTGATGATAAGATATAGATTTTTTACTGCATATGTTGTTTTTCCCCCTTTTTTAAATGCTGGCAGTATCCGTCATTCGCGACCCTGTCTCTTCGGGTGTTCCACCATGTTTTACTCAAAATCAAGGTATGTGTCTTCTTGAAAGTATTTTCTGTTTTCTTTTTCTTTTTTTATGTGTTTTGTTTACTATGTTAGATTTTGCTGTTTGTAAGCTCAGTTTTCCTGAAGAAGTTTTCTAATTTCTTTTTTCGCTCTTTAATTGTTTGCAGTACCTGACACCTGTGAAACTTCTTCTTATAATGCCACTAATCAAAGTCGTTCACCACATGTGGCGATTAAATTTCCTGAAACATGTTTTATTCAAACTGATGGTATGTACCTTTTGTATGTCAGTGGGTGGTTTCTATATGATAGATTATGTTGTTTATCTGGTTGTCTTTTTTTTAAGTTGTTTTCTATTTTTTTCTCATTTTAAGTGTTTGTAGTACGTGGAACCAGTGAAGCTTCTTCTTCTAATGCTAGTAATCGAAAACACGGATCACAACACACTTTGCCAACGGCGGATATGCATGAGCATTTTCCAACCAGAAATGTGAGAAGCCGCATGATGAATAGTCCAGCCGTTTGTGATACCAGTATCTGTCCAAATTCCCAAAATACAAACATTGATACTCCCAAACCAGGTTTCACTCAGAGCCAAGGTATAAATCGCTTTCATAGTTTACATCGTTTAGATTTGACTATAATAAACTCGCTTATGCACAAGGTTCATTTTTTCATACCCATTTTCTTCATTATTTTTTATTTTTTTCCAAGCTTGCAGCCCGCGAAGATTACGAACCTTTTTCTTCTAATACCCGCAGCCGAAAACAAGTGTCACAGTGGGATGTGCCACCAGCGAACACACAAAACAACCATTCAAACAGAAATGTTAGAAGACGTCTGATGGATTCCTCGGGGTGTCCCCCGTCGTAGAACCCACCGAAATTTCTGAAATGTTGACACCAACGCTCCTGGACCAAGTTCCTCGCAAAATCAGGGTAGGTAATTTCTTCATATTCTTGACTGCTTGAATTTAGCCATGTTCGATAACATTTTATTCGTCGTGTATTGTAGATAACACGCCACCGTACATTGATTTAGGCGACTGTGATCAACGATGTCATCATTGCGGGTCTCTATTCTAGTATGCGGAATGGATTAAAGGACAACCGTATGCGCGAAAGATGGAGTATCATTTGTGTTGTGGATGAGGTGAAATTTTCATGGACTACTCGCCGGCTCCTCCTGGTGTATTTTAAGAACTGCTAAAAAATAAACATTTCATGGAATACATACGTGCATACAATCAAATGTTTGCCATAACGTCATTTGGTGCAAAGATCGATGACTCGGTTAACAAGGGGAGAGGGCCTTATGTTTTCAATATGTCAGGGCAAATGTACCATTGGATCGGTTCGCTTTGTCCTGAAGAGGGTCAGCAACCATGTTTTCTACAAGTGTACATATATGATACAGATAATGAAGTCAGCAACCGAATGCGGCATTTTAGGGGGGGGGAGATGAAGGAAGCCTTAATTAAGATATTGTTGACCGCTTAATTCGTATCCTTGATTGTTGGGATTTAACAATCTAGGTAACCATTAGCTTACGAGTACGCAGCGGATGGATCTAGTAATAGCATATGGTTAACACATAATAAGAAGTAAAGATAGTAAGACTCGTAACCTCTAGCTAATTGATCACGAAAAAAATAAATCTACTAAACAATCTCATCCTTCTACGGTTGCTCACACAATCACGTCAACCGAATATGTTAAGGTGTCTAGCCTTTACTTCACAAACAATCACCACTTGTACCTTCTTGGATCAAAAACCTAATCAGACAACCCGTGTGATCTTGAACCGAAAAAGAAAAAAGAAAAAAAAAAAAAGCACATAAACCGAAATTAGTGGATAATAGGAAACCCTAATTATACGCGAATACCTATGAACCGAATTAAACACCCAAAAACACTTGGTTGGGGTTTTTAACGTCGACATAAAACAACCACGAGCACCTTGATATAAATCTTGAACGTCCTAGCAGGAAGTACAATAGAAATTTGATTGAAACCTTTAATGGTTTTAATCGACGTTAGATGATAGGGTTTAGAACCGAAAAACAAACCCCCCTAGATGATGGTTTTGCTGATTCGTTAGAAGGAAAATAAACAAAGAAACCGAATATAGGTTTTTGGTGTTTTTCTTTTTGTTGTAATCGTCTGAAAAGAGGACACAAAAAACCGAAACATCTAGGGTTTTTAGATTATAGATCGTCACTTAGAATGGGGGGGTGAGGTATATTTAACCCAGTGCAGCCCCCTAGTTGGGATAAATATAGAAAACATTACCTTATCCAATCCAACGCTATCTTTTCCTTTCTCATTTATATAAACCAATCTGAACTTTTAAGAGGATATCCTATTCGTTTCAACCTTAAGACAACAACAACTTTTATGTTTAATTCAGTTAGTCTCGTGGTTTTATATTATTGTGAAGTGTAGAACATATCTCCGTTATTACACGTGTGTGCCCCCCATAGGCTCACATATTCGTAATGTACCAGTGATATTCGCTACCATAATCAACACTCCCACTTGGGAGTCGAGAGCACCTAACACCTAACCTATAAGTTGGCAAAGTCTAGCGACCCACACAATTATTATTACATTAGAAATATTATGAGATAAGAGTTTCAAGAAGAATCTCGCTATTAATGGGTTATATACGTTTCCTTGCTTTTATGATCATCCATTTGGTACAGATACCATTAAATCCATGGACAAGATCCTGAGTCATTAACCATATTAGTTTTTTTTTTTAACCATTATGTTCTCGTTATAGAAATAATTCAGATAATACCAAGATGTAATCAATTAATCATCTTGCATTACCCTTTGTGTGCGGCACACACAATTATCTGATTAAATCTGGAGAGGGTCCATGGTACTTTCTGCACATAACTAGTGGAGGAACAAATCCCTTTATTGACTACAAGTGTTGCTTGGATGCTTCTTCACCTACAACTCCCCAAAAATAGCCTTTATGACTACCAATTTCAGGATAGCGATTGACTATATAACAAAGACAGATATCCCACACACTACAGAACTTGCTTGCAACTCAATGTCTAAGACAATATTAAACCATTTTCTACATTTTACTATATTAACATTGATCCAATAAGTAAATGCTCCGAAGAGGTTGTGGGTATCCAATATAGCATCCCTTGTGAATACATATGAGTTTGTGGGAACAGATCCATATAATACACGGGAATATAACCAACACTCACACTTGCCTAAAATAACAATTATTCTCAATATTGTTAACTGACAAATGGACGATATTTAGAATGATAAGAAATCAATCATGGATTAAACATGCAAATTTTAATAAAAGGATAATAATTCTTATATGAATGAGACAAATACCAAGTATCATTATTCATCAGAAAAGTAAAAATTGTCTTACATCCCAATTATCCAAATACTAAAACAGATATGCATGAAACTAATTAGCAAGTTGAAATCCAATGTTTTTAACATTCTCAACTCTTTCTTTACAAGACAGCTAAATAGTTATCTGAGTAAACTTTATGAATACTTGTTTCAAATTCTCATATAGTGAAAGATTTAAATAGTAAGATAAGTGTCTTATAGTTCACGTGCGTACTATTGCAATAAAAAAAAAAAAAGAAAAAAAATAAAATAAATAAAATAATAATATAAAACAAAAATAGAAAAAAAAACAAAAAAAAAAAAAAAGGGAAAAAAAGAGAAGGAAAAAAAATAAAAAAAAAAAGAGAAAAAAAAAAAAAAAAAGAAAAAAAAAAAAAAAATGGGGGGGGGGGGGGGGGGGGAAAAAAAAAAAGAAATAAAAAAAAAAAAAAAAAAAAAAAAATTAAAAAAAAAAAAAAAAAAAAGAAAAAAAAATAAAAAAAAAAAAAAAAAAAGAAAAGGATAAAAAAAAAAAAAAAAAAAAGAGTTATAGTAGGACAAGTAATAGTACCTTTGATATGTATTTGAATCAACAACAAACGCTATCTCGACAGTAATCTTTAATAGTTTCTTAAAATGTAAAGTATTCTCATTCTTAATTGTTACCAACAATGCTCTGTAGCTGATCATAATATAGTTAGTAGATTTTTATCATAAAAGATGAAATCCTTTTTCAACTAGAATTGATAATCTTAGGCATCAGTTGACTCATACAACTCTATGCTTTATAATTCGTAAACATTTTGTTTTAACAGTCATGTAATCACACTCAATTAGTACTGGTGTTTTGTAGCCGTCTTGCTATCGTTTCCAAAGTGAACAACCGTTCATACATCAAATATACTATATATAAGCATGATGAACCTTTAGTAAAAAAAAACACAAGGTTTTCCATCTGTACTAAGATTATCTCAAGTGAAATAACCATTTAAACTTGCTTCATGACATATTCATTTTGAGTTTGGACTTAAATTCCGCATACTTATCTTAATAAACATTTAATACGAAGTCGTTTGTTTTATCCTAAATTCTCCAAGAGGAAGTTTCATTCGAATCATAAGGATTAATATCAGCTAATGGGACTGATACTTTCGATATGTCATACAACATATGACTTTAAGAAACAACATGGTGTCCCTACTCAATGCCAGATAACTCAGAGACATCTTAATTAATCAAATCATATTTAATTAATTCAAGATTCCCAGCTTCTAGATGCATGTATCTCAATCCACACTTGGATTCTTTCAGCTTGTAAACTATATAAAGATTAAATATACTTTTTAACCCCTTTTGGTTACACACCGTCCTCGCAAATGTAATCATTTAGGAAAGAGTCTTAAATTTTAATTGCCATATATCAAATATAGACTCATAACCCTTTAAGATTACATATCGTCCTCGCCAAGGTAATCATTCGAGAAAGAGTTATGAACCTTAATTTGACTTATTTTAAGATTCAATAAATCATGTATGACAATTAGTTATCTTTATATATAATTAATACGTGCAGAAAAGAAAGAATTAATCATAGTCAAAATGGCTTAAGCAATATCAAAATTCGTTATCATTCAGACAGACCCATTATAATATTATAGCAATATTTTGTCCTTATAAGCCTTTCTTTAAAAGAAACTCATTTTAACCTCACAGGTTTACTCTTTGGTAAAAGATCAATCAAGCTCAAAACTTGATTGGCTTTTAAGGACTGCATCTTATCATTTCATAAATCTAATACTCTTTTATCAGATTCAAATGATATATGGTATCCTTAGCAAATAGAGGTTTGAAATGATCCTCTAATTTATATTCCTCAGTATTGATATTACAATATCAATTAAGTGATGAGGCATCCTTGTTGATTTATGAATGTGGAGTCTTATATACATTGGTTCTGACATTATCCATGTTAAACCATAGTGTGACATAAGCATAAGGATTTAGAAGGTCATGTATTTTGTTCTTGAATATCTTCAAGAACTATAGATGCTCTCACTTACTTTTGTAAGTAGAGATAATTCTCTAAATATAAGTATTTAGCAACAATTAATAATACTAACAGGGAGCAACAAAATGCAATTTTTTTTTTAAACAGCTCTTATCTCTAGCTTGTTAATAATATGCTTCATAAGATATTAACAAATTAGGAACTTTAATAAAAACATAATGGGATTTATCTCAATTCAAAGATGATGTCTTGATTACATTCTAAGTTGGAATTATATTGAGTGTATTCATGACACATGCAAAATTCTAACCTTGATTGATTTTGGAGGTAGAGCCATTTAAGTTATCAGAAATCAAACAATATTAATATAGTTTGTTTCAACACATTAGACATACCATAATAATGTGGTATTCTATGAGTATTGGAATTGTAAGACTACATCAAAATTCCATTAGATAACTTATTTCTCTTTAGGTCAAATACTTGTCAATTGGGTCGTGCCAAATTGAATACATAGCATTTAAAACCAAGTGCATGTATATATGCTATATTTGCTTGATTAAACAAGAACTCTATGATTCGAGTGTTCACAAGAAGACAGAACAATTCAAGAATTCCATGTTCTTGTGTTTACAAGAAAACAAAACATGTCAATTATACATTATAAGTCTTTGAATAATTGAAGGACCTCATGTTAACTCTATGTTCATGTGTTTCAAGAAAACAGAACATGTCAAGTTATACGTTACAAGTCTCTGAATAATTCAAGGACATCATGTTAATGTGTTAACAAGAAGACATAACAATTCAACTACTTACTTTATGTTATAAGTCATTGAATATATTCAAAAACTTATAATATTGTCTTAGCAAGTAAACATAATTATACTAACTAAAGTAATCATGAACGCAAACTCTTGAGTTCAATAGTAATTTCAAGTTAATTTCATACTTCAAAATCATGATTATTATCATGAACCATGATTATATTGACTAAATCATGTAGTCAATTAGATGAAGTAGTTTTATATTATATCTTTGACTTTTAATGTAATAGGACAATAAACATCCTTCGTGTTTAAGTCCTAGTAGATTGATTAGCTTCCTTACCTTGCGGTCAAGAGAAACCAATAATCATATTGTTATATGTTGTTCCTTGCACACATTTAAGATTTCTCCCACTTGTGTACGGGACAACATTATCTAAGGTAAACAAACAATACGACAAGCGCTCAATTGTTTAAACAATATGATAGTGTCATAGATATTACAAGTAGATTTCAAACTATAATGTTTAATAAGGAATTGTGGATTATTATTCTATAGATAACATTTCGAAAGCAACCCTCAGATATGGGACTTGTTATCATATAAAATAAAATGCAATCTTACTTAAACATGTGTTTGTTCATATTCGGACAGTAATTAATTATTTCAAAGCAAGGTAGAAATAAGTCTTGTAGCTCCCGCTGAATTTGACACCATTACAAGAATGTCATTTCAGTAATAAAATTGCAAAACTCCCACTGGATTTGTCAACTTTGAAGTGTTTCCTTCCCAGTAGAAAAACAAATAGCATTATTTACTTTCCTATCTCTTATAATGCCTACAAGTCGCAATGTACTTAGTTATTGAAACAAGAATATGAAATTCTACATGTGTAGATGAGAGGACTATCCATCATGCTCTCATTTAACTGAATATTAAGCTTGCAAGTCCTCTCTAATAATCGTCTACATAGCCACAAGGGTATTTAGCACCTTAAGGAATAATATGAGTCTAAGAAAAATACCCAACGGATATGCTAGTAATTTCTTTACTCATCATGGTTTAAACTCATACATCGTGACAAGTGCAAGATGTTATTTATTTTGGTAGCTATAGACAAAATGTTCTCTAGTTACTCAAAATATTTTATCTTTCAATTATTTCAAAGCCGAAAAGAAGGGTAATGAAAGAAAGTAAATGAGTTTAATTGTAATTGATAATTTTCAATTATAATCCTATCTTATTCTTGTCAACCAATGAGTATAGATAGAAGTAAGTCTCACGTTTTCTTACTAGGATAAGAGACTATGTTTGTCTTTTAAAGGAAAACAAACTTTTGTTTACGAATTATGTTGCAAAATACAATTTATCAGAACATAGAAAGTTCAATTTAGTATTTTCGATAATTAAATTCTTAATAAAATTAACTACCCAATTAATTTACTGATTAAAACTAAGATCCAACTTGACCTCGCTACTGGTGACTCAGAAGGTCTGACCGTGAGAAACGTAGTAGGGGCAAGAGGTAAGCGACGAGCGTTAATTGCATTTCATGCAACTCTTAGATTTATGATACTTGTCAAACATTAATAGCATGTAATATTGTTAAGAGGCAGTTATATCCCTCTAGTTCCTCGGGTCCAGGTCTGACAAGAACTCGAATTAATCGACCAAAGAGAACGTGTAAAATACGTCAAATGTCTGAACTATTAGCAAAATTCACCATATGTTGGTAGGTGTCCATGGTCTGACAAAGAGACTTCAAACCATGTAAAATCCGTGTTCACGGTTTATGGGCATAGACTAAAATTGTCCCTAAGGGAATACACATAAATGTGTTAAAAGCGTGTACAAAGAAGCATGCAAAACAACTTTGTATCACTGATTTTAAAAACTTTTAATAATGACACTGTAGTGACATGTCATGGTTCACGGTAACTCCAATCAAACTCGCAAAGAAGCGGAGAAACAGGTCAGCGCGAAGCTTATAAAAAAAACCTCATTTCTTTAGGGAATTACGTCAATGCAACCTCCTTAAACTTCTCTTATAGTTTGTTCTAGTGGATGAGCCGTACTTCCCATGAGTCCATAGTGTCCAATTTTTAATTCAAGAAAAACAAGTTTCATAAGTTTAACGTCTTATTAATTTTTTTACAAAACAGTTTTTCCACGAAAACAAATGATTGTCTCTATGAGCCATCGCATTATGCGTGTAATAATAATAGAACTATAGAAACAACATCTTTTAGACATGTGTCAATACTTAATTCGGCTCGTAAACAATTAGAACATAAAATAATCATGCATACCGAGATATCATATACAAAAAGATGACATTAAGCATACTTAAGCATACAAGTAAACATGAAAAATTCGAGTTCTCTCGCAAGTCTTCCCCAAATGGAGAACCATAAGACCCTCACTAGGTTTTCTGCTTAGTGCCTAGATCGCCCCATTCACCACATATTATGATTGAGTGAGTCTTATAGCCGGAATAGTCAATAATAAAAAAGGAATCATACATGCTAAATTAACAACTTTAATTTTCCTTTTTAACCTATATTAACTATTAATAGAATTCAAGATCAAGATCTACATATTTTATTCATCTTATGGCAAGGAGTTAAATATCATTGTCATATTTTTCTAGTAAAACATAAATAAAATATCAAACGCAGCAGATCATAGCATATGTTTCAATAATAGGCATATAATTAAAACATAAACGTGTAACCCATAAAGCTTAAACGAGCTGACTCGTGATGCCACTGTTGGGATTTAACAATCTAGCTAACCAATTTAGCTACGAGTACGCAGCGGATGGATCTAGTAATAGCATATGATTAACACGTAACAAGAAGTAAATAGAAAGCGTACCTCTTAGCCAATGATCATGAAACAATTAAAGCGACTAAAGTAAATCGCCTCTACGGTTGCTCACACAATCACGTCAACCGAATATGTTAAGCTGTCTAGACTTAACTTCACAAACCAACAACCCTTGTATAATAACCAATTACCAAACAACCACTTGAACTTGTAACCGAAAACTAAAACCACCGAATTAGGGTTAACTCCTAA